>WHUX01000323.1:0-43996 GCA_015179025.1 Terfezia claveryi | reverse complement strand
ACATAATGCTTCCACATGCAAGGAGAAGAAACCCACCATCAATGACTTCAACATAAGAATCGAACCGACCCTCAACAAGCTCATTGAAGAGAAGCACATCAGTGACGGATGGGAAGACGACAAGGACTACTTCATCACACAGTGGCTTGACCAAGGACAGGTATGAAAGCCGCATATCAATCGTGCATGAGAGTATATCCTATCTGGAAGAACTACTATGATACCTTTGTGAACCGTAAGATCATAGAAGAAAGACGGATTTTTGTATGTCAAGAACCGACAAGGACAATGGAGACTAGTCTTGCCCTCTACCTTTAACATCGAAGGTAAGAACTATCTTGAATTGGTTATTAAGATGCACATGAAGCAACGCTCATGGTGGCATTGAAAAAACAATGAAATATCTTACTGACCGATATGATTACCAGTCCTTTGCAGAACCAACTAAGGACTATATCAGAAGTTGTGATACTTGTCAATGGACAAAGTATTCCAATAAGGCACCACTTGGACTCGTAACCCCTTACATGTACCAAGTAGGCCATGGACTGACATATCGATGGATTTTCTTAAAGTAGCACCTGTGTTTACTAAGTGTTCAATTTTGTACCCAAATATTCCTGTTGAAGAAGATCATGTAGTTTGTATTTCACGACTTTGGACAATTGTCAATAGACAATCAGGATTCAAGTTTCTTATTCCTGTCTCAGATAATTTCATAGCAGAACAATGTACTGCTACCTTGATACTCATGTAGTCCCGACTATGGGATACCCTTTCTGTATTGTTTTTGACTGCGACACTCTTTTTATGTCAACGCACTTTCAAGATTGGGCTAGGAATAAAGGAATCAAGTTGGAACCGTCCACCGCATATCATCCATGTGCAGACGGACAATCGGAAATTGTGAACAAAGAAATTCTACAAGTAGCAAGAGCCTGTAAAATCAAAGGATTTGATTGGCTATAGAAACTACCAGAGATACAGTTGAAACTTAACTCTAGGTATAATGCCGCTAGACAGAATAGTCCCTTTTCCATACTATTTGGTTTAATGCACATCTTGGTGTATCGATACTTCCATACCCCATTAATGCATATGTACCAGGAATGAACGTCATGAGGTAACGTCTAAAAACCTATATGATGCCAAGAAGACTCAAGCATCTCAAGCAAACAAACAACTACCCAATACAGCCAAATTTTCAGTCGGACAACAAGTTATGCTTTCCTCAGAAAATATCAACCTATCGAACGCCTCACCCAAACTCAAACCAAAATGGCTAGGCCTATTTCCCATTATTTCCAATAATCGGAAACGCAATAACTATAGCCTAGACCTATCTAGTCAACCTGACCTCCACCTCATATATAATACTTTTCATATCAGCAAACTCAAACCCTACTATAAAAACGATCCTACCCAGTTCCCTCACAGACAATCTCAGGAACCAGAACCAATTCAAGAAGATCGTTATGAAGTTGAAAAGGTATTAGAATTTAGAGCAGCTCCTTGAACTGGAGAAAGACAATATAAGGTCAGATGGCTAGGATACTCTCCTAAATATGATTCCAGGGTAAATGCCAAGGACATCACCACCGAAATTCTTCAAAACTTCTGGACGACCGGAAGTCTGGAAGACACATTCAAGAGACGTCTAAGGACTAAAGGAAAACAAGGACCACGAACCAGAGATGAGACCCGAGCTCTCATCCAACAAGAACGAGATAGAATCATGAGTCAAGGAAACACTAAGGATATTCATGTTAATGCTAATGTATTAATAATGCATTAAATCTTAGGACGTATGGAAAGCAATATGGCAGAGCGAAAGAAGTAAGGATAGGAAATCCTTCTATGTGGGGAAGTGTAAAGGAGAACGTTGTTTCATTGCTTATATAATTGATTATATACTTTTGTATTTCCTATATTACTACTATGTTATGTAACTAAGCCTCTCGGTTAAAGGACTAGCCTTCTACTACCTTCTAATGCTTTATAAGCGTCAATAGCACGCGGAATTTGCCATGGGAAGTTCCATGGCACTTGCCATATGAAGACACCCTCATTATGGCCATGTGACCTCTGTTTAAAGGAGTGTGAGTCACTACTATGGCCACATGACCATCGTTTATGGCGTGTGACTCATTACTATAGCCACATGACCTCTTTTGTACAGCGCACCACCTTCTGGTGTGCCACCCCTTATTGTATTTATTTCCTTAGTCATCAGATCTCAGAGGAGTATAAATAGGCCGCTGGATTCCCTCTGGAATCCATAGAAAGATAAGAAGCAACCAAGCAAGCACACAGAGCAAGCAAGCCTATATTCTGATCAGATCAAGATCATATAGCTTAGATAGCACAAATCATATAAGATAGATTACACCTAGTGTGCGCCACGGGGCGAGTCGGTCCGAGTTTCTCACCCTGACAACTTGTTCGGCTATCGACTTGCCTCGGTCTCTGCCTACCATAACTCGCCTCGGACCACTTCGCTGATTAATCGGTGATCTACAGATTACTCGCCAAGATTCAAGGCTAGCCTGTTTTATACTGGGGCCTCTGCCTCTGGTGCGGTATTCGCCACAGCGCCTTAGGTATATGGTTGCATGCACGTGGGTGGGACCTTGGGTTTCTACGAAGAGAAGCGAAGAGAAGCGTGTTTACCCTCCCTACAACTGAGGCCAGCTACGTGGAATGAAGTGAACCAATGATCCAGAATGCATGCACGCATAAGTATAATAAATGTCTATAGTATTTCTAAATGTTTATGTACAGGAGAGCTAATGCCACAAGAGACAGAAATATAATTAAACGGACCTGTCCAACCTTGCCATGTACCTAGCGAACTCAAGGCCAAGAGCCTGGCCCCTAAGTTGGTCTGCGAACGAAAGTGGTGGGAGTACAGCTTAAACTAGGGTGGTGCAGAGATATGGCAAAGGGGACGGCAGAGGGAAGGCAAGCTGGACGACGGAGGTATGGCAAGCTGGTCGGCGGAGGCATGGCAACTCGGACGGCAGAGGCATCGCAAGCTGGATGGCGGAGGCATGGAAAGTTGGACGGCGGAGGTATGGCAAGCTGGATGACGGAGGCATGGCAAGCTGGACGGCGGAGGCATGGCAAGCTGGACGGCGGAGGCATGGCAAGCTGGATGACGGAGGCATGGCAACTCGGACGGCAGAGGCATCGCAAGCTGGACGGTGGAGGCATGGAAAGTTGGATGGCGGAGGTATGGCAAGCTGGATGACGGAGGCATGGCAAGCTGGACGGCGGAGGCATGGCAAGCTGGACGGCGGAGGCATGGCAAGCTGGATGACGGAGGCATGGCAAGCTGGACGGCGGAGGTATGGCAAGCTGGATGGCGGAGGCATGGCAAGCTGGACGACGGGAGCATAGCAAGCTGGACGACGGAGGGATGGCAAGCTGGAGGGCGGAGGGAAGGCAATGCTCTCACCCAGATTGCAGGCAGTTCATGACTTGTGTTTTTGAATAAAAATTCCAGATGCTGGGGACGGAGAGCTCACTTGAAAGTTGTGCCTCGTGTGCCAATGGTAGCTGCTGTACAGACTGTAATTTGGTGTGGCAGGCAGGCACTTTAGGGGGGCGCTAGTCGACGCAATGGGTATGATCAACCCCGCTTGGCAGCTGGCTCGAGTATGCCAGCCTAGACTGGCAATATGCTAACGTTGCGCTATGCCTATGCAGGCAACAGTCTCATTCGGCTGAACAATGTACTATACCTACGTCTTTGCGTAGTTGAGATGTTGTAGCCATAATATATGTCTTTGTCTATATATTGGCCACCTGATATATATATGGAATTCATGTCTTCACGGCCTATATATTTGCTTGGGAATTCATGCCTTCGCTGGCTATATATTTGTATGGGAATTCATGCCTTCGCTGGTTATATATATGCTTGGGAATTTATGCCTTCGTTGGTTATATATATGCTTGGGAATTCATGCCTTCGCTGGTTATATATATGCTTGGGAATTCATACTTTCGCGGCCTATATACATATATGCATGGAATTCAAGCCTTCGAGGCTTAGATATATGCTAGGACATCATATATATATATAGGGCGCAAAGACATGAATTCCATATATATATCAAATGGCCAATATATGGACAAGGACATATATTATGGCTGCAACATCTCAACCACGCAAAGACTTAGGTATAGTTCATTGTTCAGCCGAATGAGACTGTTGCCTGCACAGGCATAGCGCAACGTTAGCATATTGCCAGTCTAGGCTGGCATACCCAAGCCAGCTGCCAAGCGGGGTTGATCATACCCGTTGCGTTGACTAGCGCCCCCCGAAAGTGCCTGCCTGCCACACCAAATTACAGTCTGAACAGCAGCTACCGCTGGCACATGAGGCATAACTTTCAAATGAGCTCTCCGTCCCCAGCATCTGGAATTTTCATCAATAACACAAGTTATAAACTACCTGCAATCTGGGTGAGAGCATTGCCTTCCCTCCGCCGTCCAGCTTACCATGCCTCCGTCATCCAGCTTGCCATGCATCCGCCGTCCAGCTTGCCATGCCTCCGCTGTCCAGCTTGCTATGCCTCCGTCATCCAGCTTGCCATGCCTCCGCCGTCCAGCTTGCCATGCCTCCGTCGTCCAGCTTGCCATGCCTCCGTCGTCCACCTTGCCTTACCTCCGTCGTCCGGGTTGCCATGCCTCCGCCGACCAGCTTGCCATGCCTCCGTCGTCCAGCTTGTCTTCCCTTCGCCGTCCCCTTTGCCATATCTCTGCACCACCCTAGTTTAAGCTGTACTCCCACCACTTTCGTTCGCAGACCAACGTAGGGGCCAGGCTCTTGGCCTCGAGTTCGCTAGGCACATGGCAAGGTTGGACAGGTCCGTTTAATTATATTTCTGTCTCTTGTGGCATTAGCTCTCCTGTACATAAACATTTAGAAATACTATAGACATTTATTATACTTATGCATGTATACGTCCTGGATCATTGGTTCACTTCATTCCATGTAGCTGGCCTCAGTTGTAGGGAGGATAAACATGCTTCTCTTTGCTTCTCTTTGTAGAAACCCAAGGTCCCACCCGCGTGCATGCAACCATATACCTAAGGCGCCGTAGCGTATACCACGTCTGGGGCAGAGGCCCCAGTATAAAACAGGCTAGCCTTGAATCTTGGCGAGTAATCTGTAGATCACTGATTAATTACGAGTCGAGTTGAGGTAGTAAAAAGCCGACTCGGCGAGTTGTGGAGGAGATCAAAACTCGCTCACCCCGTGGCGCACACTAATTACACTAGTTAATTTCTTGTCCCCTTGGGAACGTCCCACATAGTAATCTCCCTACCCTTCTGAGGTCTTACCTCAGCAGAACTGAAATACACAAACGTCCGTGCCTACGGATATAGATTGTATAAACGGTACCGAATGAATACTGTCTAGTACCATTCATTACACTATATCAGAAGTTGTGATACTTGTCAATGGACAAAGTATTCCAACAAGGCGCCACTTGGACTCATAACCTCATTACATGTACCAAGCAGGCCATGGATAGACATATCGATGGATTTTCATATATTAGTACCTGTATATACTAAGTATTCAATTTTGTACCTGAATATTCCTGTTGAAGAAGATTATGTAGTTTGTATTTCTCGACTTTGAATGATAGTCGATAGACAAACAGGATTCAAATTTCTTATTTCTGTCTCAGATAATTTCACAGTAGAACAATGTACTACTACTTTTAATACTCATATAGTCCCGACTATAGTATACCCTTTTTATATTGTTTTGAACTACGATACTCTTTTTATGTCAATGCACTTTCAAGATTGGGCTAGAAATAAAGGAATCAAGTTGGAACTATCCACCGCATATCATCTATGTATAGATGGACAATCAGAAATTGTGAAGAAAGAAATTTTACAAGTAGCAAGAGCCTGTAAAATCGAAGGATTTGATTGGCTACAGAAATTACTAGAGATACAGTTAAAACTTAACTTCAGGTATAATACCACTAGACAAAATTGTCCCTTTTCCACACTACTTGGATTTAATGCACATCTTGTTATATTGATACTTCCATACCCCATTAATGCATATATACCAGCAAATGAATATCATGAAGTAACATCTAAAAACCTATATGATACTAAGAAGACTCAAGCATTTCAAGTAAATAAATGACTACCCAATACAGCCAAATCTTCAGTCAGACAACAAGTTATGCTTTCCTCAGAAAATATCAACCTGTCGACCCAAACTCAAACCAAAATAGCTAGGCCCATTTCCTATTGCTTATAGTAATAAGAAATGCAATAACTATAGCTTAGACCTATCCAGTCAACCTGGCCTCCACCTCATATATAATACTTTTCATATCAGCAAATTCAAATCCTACTATAAAAACAATCCTACCCAGTTCCCTTATAGACAATCTTAGGAACCAGGACCAATTCAAGATAATCATTATAAAGTTGAAAAGGTATTAGAATTCAGAATAGCTCCTCGAACTAGAGAAAGACAATATAAGGTTAGATAGCTAGGATACTCTCCTAAATATGATTCCTAGGTAAACGCCAAGGATATTACTACCGAAATTCTGCAAGACTTCTAGATGACCAGAAGTATAGAAGATACATTCTAGAGATGTCGACGAACTAAAGGAAAATAAGGACCATGAACTAGAGATGAGACTCGAGCTCTTATGCAACAAGAACGAGATAGAATCATGAGTCAAGGAAACACTAAGGATATTCATGTTAATGCTAATGTATTAACAATGCATTAAATATTAGGACATATGGAAACCAATATCGTAGAGCGAGAGAAGTAAGGATATGAAATCTTTCTATGTGGGGAAGTGTAATAGAGAACGTTGTTTCATTGCTTATATAATTGATTATATACTTTTGTATTTCCTATCTTACTACTATGTTATGTAACTAAACCTCTAGGTTGAAGGACTAGCCTTCTACCACCTCCTACTGCTTTATAAGCATCCATAACATGCGGAATTTGCCCTGGGAAGTTCCATGGCACTTGCCATATGAGGACACCCTCATTATGGCCGCGTGACCTCTATTTTAAGGCGTGTGACTCATTACTATGGCCATATGACCATTATTTAAGGTGTGTGACTCATTACTATGGCCACATGACCATTATTTAAGGTGTGTAACTCATTACTATAGCCACATAACCCCTTTTGTATAGCACACTACCTTCTGGTATACCACCCTTTATTGTATTTATTTCCTTAGTCATCAGATCTCAGAGGAGTATAAATAGGCCCCTAGATTCCCTCTAGAATCCACAGACAGAAAGAAAGCAAGCAACCAGAAGCACACAGCAGCAAGCAAGTCTATATTCCAATAAAATCAAGATTATATAGTTTAGATAGCATAAATCATATAAGATAGATTACACTAGTTAATTACTCAGGCTGTTTCCTCCGGAAATGTCCCACATAGTAATCTCCCTACCCTTCTGAGGTCTTACCTCAGCAGAACCGAAATACACAAACGTCCATACCTATAGATATAGATTGTATAAACAGTACTAAATGAATACTGTCTAGTACCATTCATTACACATAATAAAGGGAGTAACAAAGAAACGTTACCTTACTATTACGCTATATTAGCATGATATGGTTATAGATCAAAGGATTTGAGGTTTAGGACAATAAGTTTGGTTATATATGTATGTTCCTGAGGGCACGAAAAATAGACTGACATTAACTAATAAGCTCTACAACAAGGTATAATTCATTGTTCATCTGCATCCCTATCTGTTAGCTTACTCATAATAAAGGGAGTAACAAAAAAACATTACCTTACTGTTATGCCACATTAGCTCATTGATATCAAAAAAACATACAAAAAAATACCCAGTAGAGTTCCAAAACAAATACCCTCTAGTGTGCCCAGTAGATATCAAAAAAACATATAAAGAAAATTACTCTCGCACCATGCTGTAGACATCCCAAAAGAACAGAAAAATTAAAATACCCCTTGCTTTAGGCTGTAGATATCCAACAAATATAAAAATAAAGATGTAATAAAATACATAAACAAAGATGTAACAATCAAAAATAAATAATGAACTACCTGGTAATTCATAGTATTTGTAATAAGTTCTCCATCCGTAATAAGTTTTCCATCTGTGATAGTAAAAACAAATCCAAATTTGTTCACATTCTCCTCTCTAGTCTACCTCTTCCTCATCCTTACTGTAATTGTTACCTTCATCATTATACTCATCCTCATCCTCATCTGCTGGCTCATCATTTCCCCTATTATCGCCTGCAACTTGCTTCTCGCCTTTGTCTTCTTTATTGTTGTCGCTTGTTGTCATTGTAGCATCTCAATGCAAAATCCGCTAATATACTCGATTATTGATCTCGTAATCATTTTCTTTAGTGGAATTCCTATACCCTTGGCGGGGGGGGAAGTGGCCAACCACCGTCTAGTGGCCACTGTCTAAGACATGCAGCCTCACCAACCTCCTCTACCTTTCCGCAGCTCTCATACCCGCCTCTAGCAACATCATGAGCTCAACCGATATCAGCCGAATCGCCAGACCTCAAGCAACATTACCAATACCTATCGAACGCCAACATGCCAAAATATACCGAACGGCAGCTGCAGGAAGCAGTCAAGCATGCAAAACAAGAGCCAGAGGTACCTACTCAATGTATTGCCGAGCTGTATGGGGTAAACCGCAAAACATTGCACCGGAGAGTGCTAGGTACGCACCAGGATAGGGCTACAGCACATCGGCATGAGCAATTATTCTCCCCTGTTGATGAGAGGGCAATCGCAAACTATGCTGGAATCATGGCAGATGCGAATTTTCCGCTGGGTCCAGAACTTCTACGACAAATTGCGCAAGCGATTGTTAACGAGAGGTAGATACCCCAAAAAGTTAACCCACCTTCCTCCAAGATCCCAAATAGCCTTCCAAGCTCTACTAGCAGCGCCAGCACTCCCAGCGCCCCTATCCATGTTATCGGCATGCACTGGGTGGATAGATTTCTTGACCGCAACCCAGGCTTCAAAAAAGTCTATATTCGTTACCAAGAGCGAGCACGCGCAGCAGCAACAAATGATACAGAGCTACAAGCTGATTTTCTTCGAAAGCTTGCGAATCTAGTGCGACGGAAGAAGATAGCTCAGGATGATATCTGGAATTGTGATGAGAAAGGTATTACAATGGGAAGAAATAGTAGGCGGACTATGGCAATTGTATGAGTTGGAAGTAAGGCTACAGCTATGACAGAGGGTTCTCGTGAGTTTGGCAGTGTATTGGAGACAGTTAGTGCTGGGGGAGAGATTATTCCACCATTTATTGTTTGGCAGGGGAAAACGCATCGGGAATCCTATTATCGGGAGGGAGGGGTTGAGCATGAAGCCACCTTTGCAGTATCTCCAAGTGGATATATGGATGATGAGCTTGGGTTTGAATATATGAAGCAGCATTTTAAGCCTTATACTCATTGGGGGGTAGGAGGGGGTGCTTGTGAAGTTTATGATGGTGATCCACTACCATGATGTCTAATTGTGGATGGCCATTCCTCTCATATGGCATGGCGAGTTGTCAAATATGCTCTTGATCATAACATTCATATGATCTGTCTTCCATCTAAGTCTACCCACCTTCTACAACCTCTTGATGTTGGCTGCTTTTCTTAATTACAACGGACTTATAAATGCAACCTTAGCACATGGCTACGCAGCAACCCTTTATTGGGAATAAATAAGGTTGAGTTCCTTAATATTCTTCAACAGACTCGAAAGGAGGTTTTTACCAATGATATTATTCAGAGCGCATGGAGAGCTGCCCATTGCTGGCCGATTGATCGCTCAGTTCAACCTCCTCCTCCTCCTATTGCTATTGTCTCAGTTGCAAGTGCTGTCTCACATGCGGTTTCACCCACATTGGGAACTATTTCAGATACTCCAATACGGCTTCGCAAGGCCGCTCGAGAAGTTGAAGAGATAATCCAACAGAAGTTGAATGATAGTGAGAAAGGGATAGTTTATGAGCTTATTGATCTTTATACAAAAAAGGTTACACAGTATTGGGATATTGCCCCTCGTGCTGAAACTCTCAATAAGCTTCGGAATGGCAAGGTTCTTAAAGGGAGAAAGAGATCCAGACATGTTGGAGAAGCTCGAGTACTAACTCACCAATATGTTAATAAAGGGATTAAGAAGCTTGAAGAGTCAGAAGCAGTAAAAGCTGAGAGACGGCGAATTGCAGAAGAAAAAAAAAAACTTGCAGGACAGAAGAAGGCAGCTAAAGAGCTTTTAGATCAGCAGTGGAAGATTGAACTAGAACAATATCGTAACGTTGAGATACCAGCATGGCAAGCAGAGTGTACAGAGATTAATCGGGCTTGGGCAGCTGTTAAGGCAGCTCAAGGATCAAAGCGAGCTGGGAAAAAACCTTTCTATCCCATTAGGCCAAAGCGTCCTTTAAAGCCTAAAGGGGGGGGTATTGGAGGTGGTGATCTTTCTATGATAGTTGAAGAGAGATTAGAAAATGCAGTTGATAAATATATTGCACTAGGGATAGATGTGGAGGTTGAAGATAGTGCAGATGAAGAGGATTTGGTGAATTCAATGAAAGCTCTTGATATTGCCTATTTTGCTGATATTAGTATACCTATCTCTTACCCTGCCATTTTCTTATTACTATAAAAATCTTTTTTATAATTTTTCTAACATAAATATAGATGCATAGCTAAGCTATGCTAGTACTTATGAGCTTATTCATATGATATTCCGCATATGGTAGGGACTGAAGAGGGTAGAGGGGGGTTTTTGGAGAGCTTAAATTGGAAGAGTAGGTTATTGGGTATTAGATTAATTTTGATAAGATATGAGAGCTACCATGTTTAAGAGCGTAGTTGTTTCCATAGTTACGCAACTGCCTATGATGAAGTTTTTACTCTCGATGCTTAGATATATTGTGTGTTTCTCTTGCAGGGGAGGCTGCAGGAGGGATTTCAGGGGTGGCCACTAGACGGTGATTGGTCACTTCCCCCCCGCCAAGGGTAGTCTTTATCTTCGGTATCACTTGGAAGCAATTTGGCAGGCCTCTCCTCACCAGGTGCTGACAACCCCTTTCCCTATTTGCTGGAGTCAGATTCAATTTAGTTGACCTTCTTCTTCTTCCGAAGAACCATTCAAAGCTTTCTATCGGCCCCATAGTCATGCATCCTCCTCATCATCTTGCTTGTTAGGATTGTCATCATAGTCCTATTCATTAGTGTGTAAATTTCTCATATGTAGATCAAGCATGAGGATACACCTACTTCCTCAATATCAGTCCCAATGTTCTCATCACTTAAGCAATCATCTGCACCCCCCTCGGCTAATTCCTCTTATATAGTTTGTATCTTGCTATCTATTGCTACTGCCCCATCATATGTGTTGGGCTCTGTGTCACTAGTCCCATGCCCAGATACTCTTAAGAGGGTGTCACTATTCTGGTTGAGGGTGTCACATTCGGTTGGTTCATCAAATTGGGTATAGGCCTGGTGGTTCATCAGTACAATGTGAATGACCACCGCAAATTGCTGCACTGGCTTTATCCCTATTGCTTCCCACTCTCCATTGGGAATTTTGAATTCGGGAAGCTCTTCTTTGTCACAACCGTGTCCTTCGTCTTGATTTGACACTCGAACAGGCTTGTTCGGGTGTCGTGCTGTTCTGACACTCGAACAGGCTTGTTCGGGTGTCGTCGATGGGTAATTGTTATCTTAGCTTCCGAGATAGGAATCTCGGGAAGCTTATTCCTTCTACGGCCTTGGCCTGGAATCATGTATATATATCTTCGTTTCTCCGCTCTCTTGTTGGATCCCCATCCAACGTCTTGTATATCCAATACAGGGCCTTGCTTCTCTCCCCATTGGTGCATCTCCCTTATGAACCTCCTTGTCTCGCCTCGACTCTGCAGCCCTGCTGCCTCCCTTGACACACGCGGCAACTACTTCTGCGTGTCTCGTGCCCCTTGCCCTCTGCCCCTCTTGCCTCTTGCCCTTGCCTCCCGTCTCAGCCTTCCCCTAGTCACACACGTAGTGTTCCTACATGTATCTCGCCCTAGCCCCTGACTTCTTCCCAGCGTACCCCTTGGTTGCCTTGTTCCCAGGGCCCACGTTACACTATGTTGGATCTTTCAGACCAACCGGTACAATGTCCGCGAATATTCCACTACCCACCGATAGATTCGCAGCCTGGAGGGCGACTCCGATTCCATCAGACCCGACAGAACTATCAGCATACCGAAGAACTGTGATCAAAATATTCACAGAGACTTATGCCATTAGCGAACAACAAGGAGCGGACCTTCAGAAAGCCGAAAAGCGAATCTGAGAAGCCGAAGATGAAATAACCCTGCTTCGAGAAGATGCAGCAGAGGACAGGATAACCATCCGGAGACTGACTCGTGCCTTGGACTTGGCTGATGGTCCAAAGAACCAGAAAACACAAGACCTACCAACCCCGCCCAAGTTTAATGGGGACCGGGGCCGGTTACGAGCATGGAAGAACTCTGTACAAATAAAACTCTCTGGGGACTCGGCGAAGTTCCCCACTGTCCACCACCAGCTCTCATACGTCTATGGCCTCCTGGAGGGTAAGGCCATGGACCAGGTACAGCCCTTCGTCAAGGCAACGGAGATTGATCTGGTAGACATTCTGGCACTAATGGCAATCTTGGACCGAGCCTTCGGGGACCTGGATCCTAAAGGAACCGCCAGCAGGGCCCTGCGAGACCTCAAGCAAAAACACAACGAACTGTCAACCTATGTTGCCGAGTTCTCCAGGCTGGCAGCAGAGCTCAATTGGAATGACGAAGCCAAGCTCGACCAGTTCAAAGACGGGCTTACCTTCGAGCTGAAAAAGGCTCTGGTCTACTGCCCACCAACCAAGACCCTGGAGGAACTTATTGAGCAAGCTAGCTGGGTGGAACAGCAGACAGCGGCACTAAGAGCCCCCCAAAAGACACTCCTGACCTCGACTCCCCGTACCTCCTTCCCGATAGTACGCACCCAACAACAACCCACACCGGTCAACAAGCCTGCACACCCCTCCCTGGTAGCGGGTGGGGCTGCCCCCATGGACCTGTCAGCAGGTAGACCTCGTCTTACTCAGGAGGAAAGGGACTGTCGCTGCACTCAGGGTTTGTGCATTGCATGCGGAAAGGGGGACCATTTTATCTTGGCATGTCCCCTCCGCAAAAACCACTCGATGGCCGCCCACGCCATCTCCGAATCCAGGATTGAAGAGGTGGATGAGTCGGGAAAAGCCCTGTCCCTTGCATAGTCACTGACTCTAGCAAGGGACCTGTACTAGGTCACCTGTCTTTGTCGTCTTTTTCTGTTCCTTCTATGTCTGTTGACGAGTCTCACCTGTTTGGTGAGCATTTTGTTGTACCTATCACGATATCCTTCAATGGTAAAACACTCGTCACATCAGCTCTCGTAGACTGTGGAGCCTCAGGAATTGCCTTCATCAACCAGGCCTTTGTTAGTAAACATGCCATACCCACCTCTAAGTTCAAAACCCCCCGCCTTCTCGATGTCATTGATGGCCGACCTATCTCTTCTGGAGCCATTACCGATATCGCATGTACTCCTGCCCAGATTGGGGACCACTCCGAAAGCCTCCCTATGTTCGTTACAAAGCTCAAGTATCCAATTGTCCTCGGAATCCCATGGCTTAGGATGCACGATGTATCGATCAGCTTTGGCTCCTATACCCTGCATTTTAATAGCCCTTACTGCCGAAAATACTGCAGAGAGCCGAAGGCCACCATCACTGGTATATGTGCATTACCGCCCCCCGTAATCCACCCAACTCAGGTGGTACACCAGGCCGCATACATCGATGCCACCAATCCCCCGGTTTCCCTTGTTTCCCCTACTCCCAATGTCCCCCTCGCACCCCAAAAACCCCTGAATATCAACTTCATTAGAGCCGGGGCTTTCGCCTACCTCACTAGGAGGCACAAGCTGAAGGCGCATGCCCTCTCCATACATAATGTAAACCTGGAAATCAACAAGACAAGGTCTAAGGGGGAGTGGAAATCCATGGTTCCAGACGAATACCATGAATTCATTGACCTGTTCTCAGAAAAAGCTACGGAAAAGCTCGCCCCCCACCGACCATACGACCACACAATCCTGCTGGTAGAAGGTAAGACCCCCCCTTATGGACCTCTGTACGGGATGTCCCGATTGGAACTGGAAGCTCTGAAAAAATACTTGGAGGAAAACCTCAACAAAAGCTTCATTCACTACAGCTCCTCCCCAGCAGGTGCCCCCGTGCTATTCGTGAAGAAGTCGGATGGCTCCCTTCGGTTATGTGTTGATTATCATGGCCTGAACGAGATAATGGTCAAAAACAGGTATCCCTTACCCCTGATCCAGGAGATATTAGCCAGGCTTTCCAAAGTAAAGTGGTTCACCAAATTGGATCTGAGGGGGGCTTACAACCTAGTACGGATCGCCGAGGGAGAGGAGTGGAAAACTGCCTTCCGGACACGATATGGCCATTTTGAGTACAATGTGATGCCCTTCGGCCTAACTAACGCCCCGGCCTCCTTCCAACACTTTATTAATGACACCCTATGAGACTTCCTGGATGTGTTCTGCATGGCGTACCTAGACGATATCCTAATCTATTCAGATACCCTGGCGGAGCACAGAATCCACGTCCGACAGGTCCTGGAAAAGCAGGAACAAGCAGGGTTGTACTTAAAGCCCGAAAAATATGAATTTCACGTCCAAGAGGTGAAGTATCTGGGCTTGATAATAACAATGGAAGGCATCAGAATGGATCCTGCCAAAGTTGCGGCAATCCAGGAATGGGAAATCCCCACCAATCTCAAGGACGTTCAGGCCTTCCTGGGTTTTGCTAACTTCTATCGCCGGTTCATTCTGGGATATTCGAATATCGTGGCACCACTAACAGCATTAACCAAAACCAAGGGCTTGAAAAAGGGCCAATGCTTCCAGTGGGGTCTGGAAGCCCAATCTGCCTTCGAGAAACTCAAGGAAGCCTTCTGCTCAGCCCCGATCCTGGCCCACTTCGACCCCGACAGCGAGTGTATCGTAGAAACAGATGCCTCCGACTATATGTCCGCTGGAATCCTGTCCCAGCATATGAACGGCATCCTCCACCCAGTGGCATACTTCTCAAAAAAGCACTCTCCGGCGGAGTGTAATTATGAAATCTATGATAAGGAGTTAATGGCTATTGTGCGAGCATTCGAGGAGTGGAGGCCACACCTGGAGTCAGCCAAGGGGATCATTGAGGTGCTATCCGATTATAAGAATCTTGAGTACTTCACCACCACTAAGCTGCTAAACTGACGGCAGGCTAGGTGGTCGGAGTTCTTATCTCGATTCAACTTCAAGATCAAGTATCGGCCTGGAAAGGCTGGTGGGAAACCAGACGCACTGACCAGGAGATCAGGAGATCTCCCTACGGGGGAGGATGAAAGGCTAAAATACCAGAACAGGGTGGTACTGAAGCCGGAAAATCTTGACCTGGCCGCCAATGTTCTGGCTGAGGCTGAGGCTAAAGTTAAGATCGTGGATGTCGAGGATGATGCAGATACTGGAAGTGATTTCCGACAACAGGTAAAAAGGGCATACGCGGAGGACCCACTGGCCAAAGACATTATCGCCGCAGTGGATTCTGGCCAGCGCCACCACACCAAGATTTCCCTAGCCGAGTGTACGATTCAGGACGGCCTTCTCTATCACCTGGACCGCCTCTACGTGCCTGCAGACGATGAGCTACGCCTGCGATTGATCAAGGAACACCACGACACACTGGCAGCGGGTCACCCTGGAGTGGCTAAGACGTTAGAGTTGCTGTCCAGGCAATATACGTGGATTGACCAACGGAAGGAAGTGGAGCGGTACATATAGAATTGCCATGTCTGCAAGCGTGCCAAACCTACCCGTCACGCTCCTTATGGTACCCTGAAGCCCCTAGAAGTCCCAGAACAACCCTGGCAACACCTGACTATGGACTTCGTCACTGGATTGCCGGAAGACTCAGGATTCAACGCCATCTTGATGGTAGTGGATCGGTTAACGAAAATGAGGCATGTGATACCCTGTCGAGACACCTGCTTGGCCTCCGAATTGGCATCCCTCTACCTGGATAATGTTTTCCATTACCATGGCCTCCCAGCATCAATTGTCTCAGACCGTGGCCCTCAGTTCGTCGCCGACTTCTGGAAAACATTCTGTGAGCTGTTGGGTATCGAAGTACCCCTGTCTACGGCATACCACCCTCAGACTGATGGCCAGTCAGAACATATGAACGCCATCATGGAGCAATATCTGAGGGTGTACATCAATTACCAGCAGAATAACTGGGTTTCATTGCTGGCCACCTGCGAATTCTCTGCCAACAACCACTTCTCAGAGACCTTGAAGACCTCCCCATTCCTGGCCAATTATGGCTGGCACCCTCGGTTCGTAGACTCTCTGGCACCTCTGTGCAAGGCCAGGGAGAATGCCCCAGCTAAGGAGTTTGCCACGCAGATTTCTGAACTTCACTCTACCCTGAAAGCCGAGCTGGGATATGCACAAGCCAGGCAAGCCGAATATGCCAATGGATCACGGTTGCCAGCCCCCAAGTATCAGCCAGGAGATAAGGTGTGGCTCTCCAGCAGGCACTTCCGGATGGAACGGCCATCTCGCAAGCTCGATCATAAGTTCCTGGGTCCATTCGAGGTGGTGGCCACTGTGGGCACTCATGCCTATCGACTGAGGTTCCCTAAGGACATCAAACGCCACCCAGTTGTACACGTATCGGAAATTGAGCCAGCGGCTGACGATCCCCTCCCAGGGCAGAAACACCCCCTACCCCCTCCAGTGGTTATCGAAGGTGAAGAAGAATGGGAGGTGGAGGAAGTGCTGGACTCACGAAAGAGGTATGGGCATCTGCAGTACAAGGTTAAATGGGTAGGGGATGAGGAGGCTACCTGGCAACCCGCTGAGGACCTGGAAAATGCTCAGGATCTGGTCTCCCTGTTCCATCAGCAATACCCGAGGAAGCCCCGTCCGGTTGAGTGATCTCCCCATGTCTGAGTTGGGGTTCCTGTCCTTGTTCTTGTTGTTGTTGTCTCTGTTGTCACCTGCGACGCATGTGGTGGGTCTTTGTTGTTTAGAGTTGGGGTTCTCATTCTTGCACTTGTTGTTGTTTCCTGTGTTGATTTTGCCGGTTGCTGTGCCCAGGTCTCCGTCGCTAGAGCTCCAGCCTAAAGGGGGAATAGTGTCACAACCTTGTCCTTCGTCTTGATTTGACACTCGAACAGGCTTGTTCGGGTGTCGTGCTGTTCTGACACTCGAATAGGCTTGTTCGGGTATCGTCGATGGGTGATTGTTATCTTAGCTTCCGAGATAGGAATCTCGGGAAGCTTATTCCTTCCACAGCCTTGGCCTGGAATCATGTATATATATCTTCGTTTCTCCGCCCTCTCGTTGGATCCCCATCCAACGTCTTGTATATCCAATACAGGGCCTTGCTTCTCTGCCCGTTGGTGCATCTCCCTTGTGCACCTCCTTGTCTCGCCCCGACTCTGTAGCCCTGCTGCCTCCCTTAACACACGCGGCAACTGCTTCCGCGTGTCTCGTGCCCCTTGCCCTCTGCCCCTCTTGCCTCTTGCCCTTGCCTCCCGTCTCAGCCTTCCCCTAGTCACACACGTAGCGTTCCTACGTGTGTCTCGCCCTAGCCCCTGCCCTCTTCCCGGCGTACCCCTTGGTCGCCTTATTCCTAGAGCCCACGTTACATTCTTGCCCTTGTAATTCCAAATAGACTCGCTTCTGCTCGTCGGACAGCTGATACCACTGGTACAAAATATATGCCTTTTTGTGGATAAATATCAGGTCGCAGGTTCTTTGAACCAGTCGTTCAAAGTTGCCTCATTCTATATCAGTTAACTGGTTCTTTTGGGTGCCTATTGCCCTTCCAGTAGTAGTGGCGCGTTCGGCCTCTTTAATCCCTGCTTTAAGCATTCTGTTTACCTTTTACCTTTTCCAGTCCTTGGCCAGCTCCCACAACAGTGGGGTTCCAAGCAGTTTCTTGTATGTTTCTTGAATTTTTTTCGTATGGGTATTAGTGGAGGTGCCCCATGCATTCCTCCCCCTGCTAAATTCTGTGTCTGAATTAAACTTCCGAGGGCCCCATGGGAAGTGGGTATATTTGGCATAAAGATTCTTTTGGGGTTCCACTCTTGTCTTTGTTTTTTGTAGAACATCCTCTACTAGTTCGGCTCTTAGTATTCTTCTTCTTGGAACATTTGCAATTGGAGCTGAATAGAAGCCTAGTTCAGCTCTTGTTCTTCTTCTTGTTGGAATATCCTTAACTGGGGGTGGGATGAGGGCTAGTTTGGCTCTTGTCCTTCTTCTTATTGGAACATCTTCAACTGGGTGAGCTAATTCTGCTTTTGTCATCCTTTTTTTTGAAACATGCTCTGTTGTCTGCACTGAGTGGGTTGTCTTTCTTTTTTCCAACTCTGGTACCAGGCTGGCTGGCACTTTACTAGTTGTTTTACTTTTCTTCTGAGGATGGTTTGGTATTGTGGATACTTAAACACAAACTTCATTAATAGTCTTTCCACTTTAGGCTTTACATCAAACTACTTTATATGACCTCCGTGATAGCCTTCGTGACACAACTTTGCAATACATACCCCTTCATTATCTTCATAGCT
This sequence comes from Terfezia claveryi, assembly GCA_015179025.1. Classification (NCBI taxonomy): domain Eukaryota; kingdom Fungi; phylum Ascomycota; class Pezizomycetes; order Pezizales; family Pezizaceae; genus Terfezia; species Terfezia claveryi. Next base: position 25,254 of record WHUX01000323.1, on the reverse strand, counting down.
GCTGGTTGTTTAGATAGGAATATTTGGGATTGAGATCACTGATAGTTAGTGAATAAGCTAACTATAATTCCACTTCAGATTTCCTGATACGACCTCCATCACAGCCTCCGTGACATCCTCTATGACAGTATCCATGACATGGCTTTGCAATACATACCTCTTCGTTATCTTTACAGCAGCTTATATAGATCTAAATCACTGTAGAAGTGTTGACGATTCCGTGGACTTGCAGATAAATAGAAGATGACTATCAAAACCTTCTGTTCATATAAATAAAAGAATCAATTCTTTGTTTACAAGCAAACCTGGATGCCATTAATCAAACATGGCCATGCGGCTAGCATCACCACGAGGCATGTATATAAGTTCATACATTTTGAATCTTACCTGCACTAAATTCTACATATGAATAAATGGGTCTAAGGTTTAATTTTGGTTGACATGAAAGGATATCGAGCCAAAATGAAATTGAGAAGAGCCTGGCCCAATCTCAATACTAAGACTTCCCTCTACAGTGACCTCCTCTATGGCTTGTACTTCCTGCTACATTTGCCATTACTTTTGTTTGCGAACCTAGCATCGCTGAGACCACCTTGTTCTTCTTTGGTTAATAGTCCCAACAGTAAGCAAAGAAAGATTTAGCACCTGATTTATAGAATTTTGCTGCTGACCAGTAGTACATGAGACACCAATAATGGGGGGGGGCACAAATGATGGGGAAAGTTGTTCAGGTTGGGAATGTTCATATGGCGAGTATGGAGGTTGCTTTGGAGTTTCCTCGAGAGGCTTCTTATTCTCTTTATTAACTCCTGGCTCAGGATTGCCCTTTGTATATCCACCTCTAGTTCCTGCAAAACCCTCCTGCCATCTCTGATATAATCTTTGTCATTATTGTTTTCACTAGGTGTGGCAGGTACTTCTAGCATTGGACATCATAACTGATTTCGCCCTTGGTATTAGGTTTGATAATCACTAGAAGTTTGGAGTTAAGGATTGGCTGCAAGCCGATAATAAGGTTGGGTCAAATTAAGTGAGTTACCACACAATACCACTATATGCTCTTTTCCTGTTCCTCACTACAGATCAGTTTCCAGCACCATGAACCTCCCAACCTTATGGTACATATGGTTGCCAGGTGCTTACAACATGACCCACTCAAGGTAACAGAAAAATACAATCATCGTCATCTGTTCAGTAGAAATGCATGAAATGGGACAAGCCCACATGACTATTGCACTTACTTAAATAATATGGGATATGTATGCAATCTTATATAGGGCAAGCAAAAAAGTATAGAAGTCATACCTGGACACTGAAAATTCAGCCCTTTGCTTAATACTCGCATTAGCTGGCATTTTTTATTGTGTTAGAGTAATAAAGGATTGGAGGTGAGTTCATGCGAGATGACAAAAGGGTAAGGAAAAGCAGATAATGGAGGACAGGAAGTGAATTGAGTGGTAAGAGGTGGAGACATGTCGAATTTATCTGGCCCAAGCAATATCTCTGGTCACTTCCTTCAGGCAAGTGCAGATTAAGACATATGCTACTGGGCACATTAACCTGGCTGCGTTGCCTTGACCTATATCTTACAATGTTTGGGGTTGCATAACCCTCCTCCCTCACAAGGAAGCTCATACAACCAGACTACCTATACCACTGCAAGTGATGAATGACATTATTACCAGTATAGTAATTGATGGGTTGTTAGGATAACCATATCAGGATTATCCATGCTATTGAGAAGATGCATTAACTATTAGCACATGAGACTGATAGAACACTTGACCTACCAGGTTACCTTCTACTGGCTAAACTAGCTCTTATAGTATAGATTATGCCATCGACTCATCACTCTCATAGATGTGGTACTATTATGAACCATTTTGGTGGTTCTACACCAAGCTAGAGTAGATCAGGATAGTAGTAGCTGGTGCTAAACTTATGTAGTCATAGATATTTCTTCTAGTCTAGATATTTTCTCTTATTAGAAATGAGTTATTTTGTTATAGATGTCTTGTCATAGATGTCTTGTCACGGATGTCTTGTCATGGATGTGTTGTTACGGATCTTATTCCTTATCTCAGATGGGCCATGCAGGTAAATACAATTAGTATTAGCTGTAGAGTGGTCTACTTTTATCCTCCAATTCTAAGGCAAGTAGCCAATCTACCAAAAGAGAACATTGCTATTTAGGGATTCTTTCCAAAACTGTCAATAGGATTTTTGCTTATATAGTTCATCAGGGTTGTAATTATTACTGACTATATCAACTTTACAATGAGTATTATACCAAACAGACTACTTCATAACATGGCCGAATACCACAATCCAAAAGATGAACTCGCTTTCGAAGAGTTTTGGCAGCCATAGAGAGACATTGCTGGACTATGACGCTTCCTTAGTCTACTAGTTATAGACTTGGTAATGTCCCAGTCTACCCAGTTAGTTATAGACCAATTCGACCTCAACAAGATTGCCTCCCGAGTAGTAGCTATGGAGCTTCTAGAGAGGATTTGGTTTGATCAGTGTGATCTAGTATTCTCCATAAGCTTATATAGTAGTGCACAAATCTTTTACCTGGATGACTATACTCTCTATGATTTGTTATGGGTTACCCTTTTCCACCATTACTTGAGTAATAGCCAACAATCATGGGGTTTATGCCAAGATTGTCAATTTTCACTGGTAAGTTAACTCTGCACCAAAACATTGAGGTTTCGACTCATCACATGCTAGATACTCTCTTAGACCCACTGTTATGGCGCAAGGCAGATAGGGGTGGGGGGTATACAAATCATCATGGGTCAGGTGATATGTTGCAATTGGATAGACTGGAGGTCTGACGAACCCCGCTTCCTATATATATACACATATCTTGTATCTAGCCTTTGGCTTTCCGAGCAATGTTCTAAGTTCCAAATTCAATTCTAAGTTCAACTCGCACCTGTATGTGCAGTTAGACCTGAGTTATGTGATCTTGCCTTTGCTCACTAATAACCCTCCAAATACCTGTATTCCGACAACATTGCCTTAATCACCTAGCTCGCCCCTAACATTACATTGCTCCTAACCTCCGAGACTGGCGATATTGCTCTATTCGCCTCTCCCATCTCTATACTTGTTGGAACTCCTTCTAGAGCACCCTAGAAGCAATGTTACTTCACTCAAGACTTCACTTGCACCGAGTCTAATCTTTGCTTGCACCGAGTCTCATCATCCCTCCTTACCTACATACTGTTGGACAGCTCGAAAATGGCTAAAGAAATATTGCTTGGTTATTAGCTAATATGAGCGACATCAGTAATAATTATTTCCCCCTCCTATTTGCTTATTAGCTTGTTTTAGCTAACATACTAATCCTATATTGAGATCCTCAAAGTTCTAGATGTTGAGTAAGCAGAACCCTCAAGCGAGCAAAACTCAAGACCCTGAGTGAGCAAGACCCCCCAACGAGCAAGACCCCCAGCAAGCAAGACTTCCTGAGCAAGCGAAGACCCTCCAGCAAATGAAGAGCCCCTAGTGAGCAAGACCCCCAGCAAGTAAGGACCCTCAAGTGAGCAAAGCTCAATGACCCCCGAGTGAGCCAAAGCTCACGACCTCCAAGTGAGCAAAGCTCAGGACTCCCGAGTGAGCAAAGCTCAGGACCACCGAGTGAGCAAAGCTCAATTACCCCGAGTGAGCAAAGCTCAATACTCTCAAGTGAGCAAAGCTCAATACTTCTGAGCGCGCAAAGCTCAATGACTTCGAGCGAGCAAAGCTCAGTACCTTTGAGCGAGTAAAGCTCAATACTCTCTAGTGAGCAAAGCTCAATACTCTCAAGCAAGTAAAGCCCCGAGTGAGCAAAGCTCCTGAGTGAGCAAAACCCTCGAGGGAGCAAAGCCCCCAAGTAAGCAAAGCCCATGAACGAGCTCAACAAGCTCTGGACCTCCCCAAAATGAGGCTATTTTTTTTTCTCTGGCATTAAAAGGATTGCAAAGGGGGGAGTTATCAGTCGGAATGCCTGATTGAAAACAGGGTATAGTACTAGGGTGGATATCTATAGCGGACAGCTACCAGATGTCAGTATAGGAAGCCTTGTACTATCTGAATAGAGCAATACAACTTAGATAAGTTGAAGAATACATATCTAAGATAGTTGAGCTCACATACAGCTAATCGAATATCTCTAAAGCAAGGCCCCTGCCTTAAGTGGCAAACGCCAACAAAAACATTTTTCCGAGCTATAGAGCCAATACCCCATTCTACCTCCAAAAGCTCAAAGACCCCCACCTTGAGAGAAGACCCAAGCTAGCACTACAAGTGCTAAAGACCCAAACGAGCACCGTGAGCACTGAAGACCCAAACAAGCTTGCAGACGAGCTCACCTCCAGTGATATGAGCTAGACGAGCTCACCCCCAACAATATGAGCTAAATGAGCTCACCCCTGATAATATGAGCTAAACGAGCTCACCTCTGACGATATGAGGACGAGCTCACCCCTGACGATATAAGCTAGACGAGCTCACCCCCGATGATATAAGCTAGATAAGCTCACCTCCGACGATATAAGCTAGATGAGCTCACCCCCGGTGATATGAGCTAGATGAGCTCACCTCCGACGATATGAGCTAGACGAGATCACCTCTAACGATATGAGCTAGATGAGCTCACCCTTGACGATATAAGCTAGACGAGTTCACCCTCGACGATATGAGCTAAACTAGCTCCGAAACAAACGTCAAGTCAATCAATGGATGAAGACATGGTACCTTTTACCTTCCTACTCGTCGCCTTTTCTCTGTGGGTTTTTTGGCGAGAGGTTTAGTTTTTAATGGCCATGGCATATATGCGTAGGCATACTGGTCTTGTGGTACCCTATACTATAGGGATAGAGGTATCTTATCAAGAATGGTATTATATCTGCCATCACAGTTATATGAGTCATTATTAATACTTGTCTTATCTACAGTTGGAAAGACTTGTATTTAGCTGAAGTTAGCTGCCTCCAAGTGGGAGTAATGTTAAGGCTCAGGTAAGGGACGTACCTCTTCGAGGGCTAATACTAATACTCTACTACAAAGCTAACTATGGCCTAATCAACCATATAAATGCAGTAGTGTGGATAAAGAGATTGGCATATTGAAGTGTGTGACCTCTGACATTAGATCTCATACATATATTTCTCTTCTCGTTTCCATTACATTCTAAACCACCCTACAGGCCATCGTGCAGCTAGATATACAATATAGTTGAGGCGCCTATATTCCGGTTAGGCTGAAATACTAACATACTCAAGTGAATAAGGGTTGCTGAAGTTAGTCAGTCCGAATAACCTCTAGGAAAGGGGGAGTACTGTTACGGCGTAAGGCAGATAGGGGTGGGGGGTATGCAAATTGTCGTGGGTCAGGTGATATATCACAATTGGATGGACTGGAGGCCTGACTAACCCCACTTCCTATATATATACATATATCTTGTATCTAGCCTTTGGCTCTCCAAGCAATGTTCTAAGTTCAAATCCAATTCTAAGTTCAACTTACACTTGTATATGCAATTAGGCCCGAGTTATATGATCTTGCCTTCACTCGCTAATAACCCTCTAAATACCTGTTTTCCAACAACATTGCCTTAATCACTCAGTTCGCTCCTAACACCCACCGGATCCCTGATGGAGCAATCATTCGGTATCCAGTATATATATTACAGTAATGGTATCCCCCACCTAGAATAACAGTATTATATTGTGGGCAAGAGTTTAGCTTTCCCCTTCAAGAAGTATATTTCTAATCTATACATATAGACAGAATAGCAGACTAACTGTGTCTAGACCTCGAGAGATTATGGAACTTACAGCCAGCCCCGATTGGCTATTGAGATGCAGCATAATCCAACTGGATTTGACCAATATCCCGATGATATATCAGAGCTTCCAGGAAGTGATATCTCCGACAGCCCTGGACCATTTAATAGCTCTAGCCAGACTGAGTCCGAACTCAGGAATGACTCTGGAGACAAATGATGGAGGACAATGTTGAGTGCGATTCTAGTTATAGTGATTTATCATCTTCTGCAGCGAAAGCTCTGACTGTACAACTGAGCTCTTGGGGTCATTCCATAGCTCAGAGTATTTAGATAATGATAATATAATGACTTATATGATGACTACTAAGACATCAGGGACCCTTTTTGGCAGGATTGGACGGTCGTGCATTTGGATTGGGATTGGGTTTAGCATACTGTAGATGCTCTACAACATGATTGATATATGCATAGCAACTCAAGTACCAATGGAATATCTTCCACAGAATCCATGACAAGCATGCGCTATCCGTAACATGCGCCAACTGGTCACAGAATGTGAATAAAACATGATCTCTTCTCTAATACCTTTCCCAACCTATTGCCACCTTCTAAAACCCATAGCCAGACAATTTGCCCTATACTTGAATGTATCTCTATCTCTAAGTGTATATGTGCGTCATTCCAGCACAATAGTTTCTACTCTTACCAGAATATTAAGTGGAACTGCTTTTTAGTAGGAAGTAGAGCAATCTACTCATTTGATAAATGGTAGGAAACTACAGACTGGGCAGGCAAGCTACGAGACAATTTAGCCAAAGAGATGCAAAGTAATAATATCAATTCACCCCAATGGGATTCAAAACTATGAATGGCAGCACACTGGGCCATTTCAGACAAGGTGCAAAGATCTAGAGTGGGGAGCCATTCATATTTTGTTTATCTTGTAAGGGTACCTTGCAACACCCTAGTGCGTTCAATATGGGCACCATATATATAAGAGCTCATCTCACCTCGAGGAGATGCCAGTCAGCTAGTGGGCAAAAGGAGCAGGACATTTTAACCCTGTTTAGCAAGGTAATTATATAATTCGTACTCTATAATAATTGTGTAGACAAGCTGATATTACACCTAGGGAACACCTCCCGCTGCACAATCCCAATTGCATTTTAGTAATGATGCCTTCTGTAATGACGACTCTGGGGACAAGGTGACCAAGAGGTACGCTGGAGCAAGGGCAAGGCTAGGGTAACACACACGTAAGAACGCTATGTATGTGACTAGGGGAAAGGCTAAGGCGGGGGTAAGGGCGAGGGCGAGAGAGGTACACGGGAGTAGTAGGAGGCAGCAGGGCTGCAGTGACAAGGCAAAGCAAGGCAAGGACAGGAGGTTCACAGGGTGGGCAGTAGGGCTACAGAATTGAGGTGAGACAAGGAGGTGCATAAGGGAGATGCACTAACATGGAGAGAAGCAAGGCCCTGTATTAGATATACAAGACGTTAGATAGGGATACAATGACAGTACGAGAGACAGGCTCTATATATACCTAACTTGGTCAGGGCAATGGGGAAAATAGGCTTCCCTATCTCGAAAGCCAAGCAAGGTAACGATAACAATAACCCATCACCTGCGATCGCAGGTGATGACAAAGACAACAATGGTAATAACCCATCACCTTCGTCACAGGTAATGCCAAGGGCAACAATAACGATAACCCATTACTTGTGATCGCAGGTGATGACAAAGACAACAATGGCAATGACCCATCACCTGCGACGCAGGTGATGACAACTGAACACACGGTTGTTATACTATCCCCTCTTTAGGCTGGAGCTCCAGCGACTAGGAGGCCTGGGCATAATAACCGGCAAAATTAACACAGAAAACAACAACAGGGGTAGAAACAAGAACCCCAACTCTAAATAACAACAAGAATGCAAAAAGTCTGATATCATTCAACTATGCAAGGCTTCCTGAGGTATCACTGGTAGAACAGGGTAACCAAATCCTACGCATTCTCCAAGTCCTCTGCGGGTTACCAAGTAGCCTCCTCATCCCCTAGCCATTTGACCTTATACTGCAAACGCCTATACCTCTTCCGTGAGTCTAGTACCTCCTCAACCTCCCATTCCTCCTCACCTTCGATAACCACGGGAGGGGGTGGGGGGTGTTTCTGTCCTGGAAGAGGGTCCTTCACGGCAGGCTTAATCTCGGAGACATAGACAACCAGGTGGTGTTTGATGTCCTTGGAGAACCTCAGTCGATAGGCATGAGTGCCTACAGCGGCCAACACCTCGAATAGACCCAAGAACTTGTGGTCGAGTTTGCGAGATGGCCGCTCTGTCCGGAAGTGCCGGCTAGAGAGCCACACCTTGTCCTCTAGCTAGTATCTGGGGGCTGGTAGCCGTGATCCATTAGCATACTCAGCTTGCCTGGCTTGTGCATATTCCAGCTCGGCTTTCAGGGTATGGTGGAGTTCAGCGATCTCAACTACGAACTTTTTAGCTGGGGGGTGGGCTTTTTGCAGGAGCGACAGGGCATCTACGAACCAGGGGTGCCAACCGTAGTTAGCCAGGAAAGGGGAGGTTTTGGAGGATTCCGAGAACTGGTTGTTCGCGGCAAACTCGCAGGTGGCCAGCAATAAAACCCAGTTATCCTGCTGGTAATTAACAAAGGCCCGCAGGTATTGCTACATAATGGCATTCATCCTCTCCGATTGGCCGTCCATCTGGGGGTGATATGCTGTGGACCAACGCACTTTAACCCCCAGAAGCTTACAGAATGCTCTTCAAAAGTCCGAGGTAAACTAAGGGCCATGGTCGGACACAATAGATTCGGAAAGCCCGTGGTACCGGAACATGTTGTTGAGGTAGAGGTTGGCCAGCTCCTGAGCAGAACAGGTATCCCAACAAGGTACAACATACCTTATCTTTGTCAACCAGTCTACTACCATCAGAATGGCGTTGAACTCCGAGTCTTCCAGCAATCCTGTCACGAAATCCATGGTAAGGTGCAGCCAGGGCCAATCCGGAATCTCCAGAGGTTTCAGAGTCCCGTACGGGGCATGGCGGATAGGCTTAACACACTTGCAAACATGGCAGTTCCATATGTACCGCTGTACGTCATTCCGCTGGTTAATCCAGATGTACTCCCTAGCCAGAAGCTCTAACGTTTTTGCTACTCCAGGGTGACCTGCAGCCAGGCTGTCATGATACTCTTCTATTAGCCTCAGCCATAACCTTCCTTCTGGTATATAGAGCTAATCACGGTGGTATAGAAGGCCCTCCTGGATGGTACACTCGGCTAGGAAGATTTTGGGGTGGCAGCGCTGGCCAGAATCCACTGCGGCGATAATTTCCTTGGCCAGAAGGTTATCCTCATATGCCTGTCTCACCAGTTGTTGGAGGTCAGCTCTTGCCTCAGCCTCCGCATTAGCCTCAGCCTCCGCATCAGCCTCAGCAAGGATATTGGCTGCCAGATTTAGGTTTTTGGGCTTCAATACCATCTGATTTTGGTATTTTAGCCTTTCATCCCTCCCCTTAGGGAGATCTCCTGATCTTCGGGTTAACGTATCAGGCTTGCCACCAGCTTTTCTGGGTTGGTACTTGATCTTAAAGTTGAACCGAGAGAGGAATTCTGACCACCTAGCCTGCTGTCGGTTGAGCAGCTTGGTAGTTGTAAAATACTCAAGGTTTTTGTGATCAGATAATACCTTGATAATCCCCTTAGCTGACTCCAGATGTGGCCTCCACTCCTCGAATGCCCTTACAATAGCCATCAGCTCCATGTCATAGATCTCGTAGTTGCACTCAGCTGGGGAGTGCTTTTTCGAGAAGTAGGCCACTGAGTGGAGGATGCCATTGACATACTGAGAGAGGATTCCTGCAGAGACATAGTCGGAGGCATCAGTTTCGATGACACATTCCTGGTCAGGGTCAAAATATGCCAGGATAGGTGCTGAGCCGAAGGCTTCCTTAAGGTTCTGAAAGGCAGATTGGGCTTCTAGATTCCAGTCGAAGCACCGGTCTTTTTTGGTCAGTATAGTGAGGGGGGCTACGATCTTCGAATACCCTAGAATGAACCATCGGTAGAAGTTAGCAAATCCATTAGGAAAAAAAATTTGGCATCCGGATGCAGCACTAAGTGTCCAGATGTGATTTTGCGTCCTATGCATCCTGTGCATCCGGACACCATGGGGTATTGCATTACAATCCGGACACAACTAGGGCCCTGCGCTGCGTCGCAATACAATCACGACACCATTGGGGCAACAATAGCCGTCCAGACGGGGGTTGACATAAGCTCAACGTCTGGATGTTAGAGTTTATTCCCATCGCATCAACAACTCAATTGAGGTTGTTAATGCTATAGGTTCCATGTCTGGTATTGCTGAACCAGGGCCCCAAATCACTCTCTTCTACAATGCACACCCGCTTACCACTTGCATGTACGACAGCCAGGTATGTAGCCACTATTGCAGCCATTGAATATGCACAAAGCAGAAATATCCATTGTATTCGCTTATAATTATATATACAGAAGTAATATATATATATATAGAGCATGCAAACGCTGCTCCAATCACTCTAATACTCGCTCCAATACTCGCTCTAATACTTGCCCTAACACTTGTTCTAATACTCGCTCTAATACTCGCTCCAATACTCGCTCCAATACTCACTCTAATACTCGCTCCAATACTCGCCCTAACACTCGCTACAATACTCGCTCTAATACTCGCTCCAATACTCACTCCAATACTCACTCTAATACTCGCTCTAATACTCGCTCTAATACTCGGTCTAATACTTGCTCTAATACTTGCTCCAATACTCGCTCTAATACTCGCTCTAATACTCGCTCTAATACTCGCTCTAATGCTCACCATAATGTGCTGGGATATAGAGCGAAGAGAAAATACGTGGGGAAGGGAGGTATATATACAGGAGAACCATAGTTGCTAAGGCCGACTAGTAAGGCTGACAATTTAGACTTTCCGAAGATAATGAGATAGGGAATAACAAGAGAAGTGGCAGGACAGTAATCAATGGCAGTCAGCCCCCTTTCACCTGCAGGTGCCATACTATTCAATGCCTGGCCTGGTAATAGTCATATTGGGAAATCGTAGTTGTTGTATAAAGATATGTGCGTTGTTCACGCTTTGTAATATGTTTCGTAGGAATTCATGCATTCGTGGGCATATATATATATAAGTCTGCAAAAGCACGAGTTTCTCACATATATATATATATATATATATGCTCGTGAATGCATGGAATTCTCGCATATATCTATATATAAGTCTCCAAAAGCACGAGTTTCTCGCATATATATATATATATGCCCATGAATGCATGAATTCCTACAAAACATATCACAAAGCATGAACTCCACACATATCTCAATACAATGACTACGATTTCCCAATATGACTATTACCAGGCCAGGCATTGAATAGTACAGCACCCGTGGGCGAAAGGGGGCTGAGCGCCATTGATCACTGTCCTACCACTTCTCTTGTTATTCCCTATCTCATTATCTTCGGAAAGTCTAAATTGTCGGCCTTACCAGTTGGCCTTGGCAACTATGGTTTTCCTGTATATATACCTACCTTCCCCGCGCATTTTCCCTTCGCTCTATATCCCAGCACATTACGGCGAGCATTAGAGTGAGTATTGGAGTGAGTATTAGAGTGAGTATTGGAGCGAGTATCAGAGCGAGTATTGGAGCGAGTATCAGAGCGATTGGAGCAGCAATTGCATGCTCTATATATATATCTATTACTTCTGTGTATATAATTATTCGCTAATACAATGGATATTTCTGCTATATGCATATTCAATGGCTACAATAGTAGCTACGTACCTAGCTGTCGTACATGCAAGTGGTGAGTGGGTGTGTATTGTAGAAGAGAGCAATTGTAGGCTATCCGTTAGCAATGCCAGCAGTAGAACCTATAGCCTTGGGGAAGAGCAGCCCATTCCATATTGCGTCCAAGAGGAGGGAGCATCTGCAAAGCGCATGTGTTGCGTCCCAGGCGCACGAGCACCATCCGAGTGCGTCTGGACGCTCGCACGCCGAGCGTTTGGCATCCTGATCTTGAGTTTGTCTCCCATGCGTCCTGTGCGTCCCAGGCGTCCAGACGTACAGGACGCAAATAATATTTTTGGTGATGTCCCAGGAAGGCTTGGACGTCCTTGAGATTTGCTGGGATTTACCATTCCTGGACAGTGGTAACCTTGGCAGGGTCTATCCTGATACCCTCCGTAGTGATGATCAGTCCCAGATACTTGACCTCTTGCATATGAAACTCGCATTTCTCAGGCTTGAGGTACAATCTGGCTTGCTCCAGCTTTTCCAATACCTGCCGAACATGAATCTTGTGTTCTGCTAGAGTATCCGAATAAATCAAGATATCATTGAAGTAAGCCGTGCAGAACACATCCAAGAAGTCTCATAGGGTGTTATCAATGAAGTGTTGGAAAGAGGCCGGGGCATTGGTTAAGCCGAAGGGTATGATATTGTACTCGAAGTGGCCATAGCGAGTTTGGAAGGCTATTTTCCACTCCTCCTCCTCAGCAATCTGTACCAAGTTGTATGCCCCTCTCAAATCCAGTTTGGTGAACCATTTGGCCTTAGAAAGCCTGGCTAATATCTCCTGAATTAGAGGCAGGGGATACCTGTTCTTGACCATTATCTCATTCAGCCCCCGATAGTCTACACATAGCCTAAGACAACCATCCGATTTCTTGATGAATAGTACCGAGGCACCTGCTAGTGAAGAGCTGTAGTGAATGAAGCTCTTGTTAAGCTTTTTCTCTAAGTACTTCTTCAAAGCTTCTAGCTCTAACCGGGACATACCATAGAAGGGCCCATAAGGAGGGGTCTTACCCTCTATCAGTGGAATAGTATAGTTATAGGATTGGTGGGGTGCGAGTTTCTCCGCAGCCTTTTCCGAGAACAGATTAATGAACTCGTGGTAATCATCTGGAACCAGGGACTTCCACTCCTCCTTCGGCTGCATCTTATTGATCTCAAGGTTCACCTTATATATAGACAGGGCATGAGCCTTCAGCTTGTGCCTCCTGGTGAGGTAAGCGAAAGCCCCTGCTCCGATGAAGCTAACATTCAGAGGTTTTTGGGGACTCGGGGGCATAGAGAGGACAGGGTAAACCGGGGGCACAGGGGACACTGGAAGCACAGGGGAAACCGGGGGAATGGTGGCATTGATGTGTGCAGGCGGGAGTACCACCTGAATTGAGTGGATTATTCGGAGTGGCAATGCACACAGCCCAGTAATAATGGTTTTTGGATCCCCACAGCGTTTTTTGCAATAAGGGCTGTGGAATCATAAGGTGTAAGAGCCGAAGCTGACTGATACATCGTGTATCCTAAGCCAGGGGATCCCAAGGACAATTAGATACTTTAGCTTGGTTACGAATATTGAGAGATCTTCCGAGTGATCACTCATGACGCTGGGCAGGTAAGCGAGGTCGATAATCGCCCCAGAAGAGATAGGGCGGCCATCGATAATATCAAGAAGGCATAGAGTCTTTAGCTTGGAGGTTGGTATAGAGTTTTTACTGACAAAGGTCTAGTCAATGAATGCTATTCCTGAAGCACCACAATCTATGAGAGCTGATGTAACCACTATTTTATCATTGAACTTGACAGTTATAGGTACAACGAAGTGCTCGCCAAACAGGCGAGACTCATCAACAGACATAGATATAGGCAAAGAAAACGCAGACAAAGATAAATGACATGGAGCAGGTCCCTTGCTAGTGTCAGTAACTAGGCAAGGGACTCTCCTTTTCCCGACTCTTTAACCTCTTCAATCCGTGCTTCCGAAATGGCATAAGCGGCCAGGGAGTGGTTTTTTCAGAGGAGACATGCCATAACAAAGTGGTCCCCTTTTCCACATGCAATGCATAACCCATTAATGCGGCGGCGGTCCCTTTCCTCCTGGTTTAGTCGAGGCCTTCCCAATGATAGGTCTATAGGGGTGGGCCCTCCTGCCACCAATGATAGATGTGCTGGTTTATTGGCAGGGGCCTGAGCTATTTTGGTGGCATGGTGTTGCTGAGGCTGGGGTTGTGGGAGACAGGGTGCTGGCCTGAACGTGGGGTGGTTGCAGAGCCGGGACATCCGCTATTCCACCTGGGAAGCCTGGTCAATGAATTCGTCAAGGATTTTGGCTTCCGGGAGGCTGACCATGGCCTGCTAGATTTCATCATTTAGCCCTTCCTGGAATTGCTCCAGTTTGGACTGGTCATTCCATCGGACCTCCGCTGCCAGTCTCGAGAATTCTGCCACATAAGTGGACAGATCGGTGTTTTTCTGCCTGAGGGCTCGGAGGGCCCTACTAGTAGTGCCAATGGCATCGGGGTCCCCGAATACCCTATCCAGAATTGTGAAAAGGGCCGATATATTATCAAGCTTGATCCCAGTTTTGAGGACATATGGCTGGATCTAGTCACAAGTTTTCCCTCCAGCAAGGCGAAAACATATGCCAGTCGATGTTGTTCCGACGGGAACCTGGCAGAATCCCCGTTCAGCTTGAGATTGACAGCATTTTTCCAGGCTTGTAGGTGAAGCCGATCCCCATTGAACTTAGGAGGAGTTGGGATGCTTTCGGTCTTGTTGTTACTGGCTACTGTTGTTGTTGGTATTGCCAGGTTTGCTAGGGCCTGGCTGAGGTTTTGGACCGTGGTCCTTTCGGTGGCTAGGGCAAGGTTTATATAGTCGAGATCAGTCTGGAGGACTGTGATCTCTTCGTCGGCAGATCTCAATTTTTGTTCAGCCATGGCTAGGCTGTTGCCGAGTTCGGCCCAGATAGCATCTATAGCCTCAAAGATGTCAATAATTTCTCGACGGTAGGCATTCAACTCGTTCAAGCCTGAGGGTATGGGGGAGCTCCTCCAGGTTTGAAACCTGATAGTGGGTGGAGGGGTTAAGGACATGACAGTGTACCAGTTGGTCAAGAATATCCAATGTAATATAATGATGGCTCTGGAGATAAGGCGACCAAGGGGTATGCCAGAGCAAGGGCAAGGCTATGGTAACACACACGTAGGAATGCTACATGTGTGACTAGGGGAAAGGCTAAGGCGGGGGCAAGGGCGAGGGCGAGAGAGGCACATGGAGTAGTAGGAGCTAGTAGGGCTGCAGAGACAAGGCAAGGTAAGGCGAGGACAGGAGGTTCGTAGGGTGGGCAGCAGGGCTATAGAATCGAGGTGAGACAAGGAGGTACACAAAGGAGATGCACCAATATGGAGAGAAGCAAGGCCCTGTATTGGATATGCAAGATATTGGATGGGGATCTAACGACAGTACGAGGGACAGGCTCTATATAGTATACCTAACTCGGTCAGGGCAATGGGGAAAATAAGCTTCCCTATCTCAGAAGCCAAGCAAAGTAATAATAACAATAACCCATCACCTGCAATCGTAGGTGATAACAAAGACAACAATAGTAATAACCCATCATCTGTGTTGCAGGTGATGCGAGGGCAACAATAATGATAACCCATCACCTGCAATCACAGGTAATGACAAAGACAACAATAGCAATGACCTATCACCTGCGACGCAGGTAATGACAACTGAATACATGGTTGTTACACCTTCAAACATAAACTCATGAAAATTATAATAGCCACCAACTTATCTTTCCGAACTATCCAACATCTGCAGTTCTAGATTCTCCTGAAATTACTTAGATCTGGAATTAATATCCCCTCTCCTATAACACTTTGCTGGAGTGTACATAGTTATATAGCTGAAGTTCAAGTGAAAGTTGAAAAAGGTCTCCTGAGAGATACTTTCCTACATCTAGCTATAAACTATTGGACTTCTCCTAACAACTTAGCATTCATGGGTACAACAATCCATTATATTAACTAGGACTGCCAGCTACACCAATATACGATCAGATTCCAGTACCTAGGTGGTGAAGCTCATAGTGCTATTTACTCAGGTAACAATCTAAGTAAATTAATTCGGAAATATGGAATCATGAACCGAGTCTTGGCTGTTGTTTCAGATAATACTAGTGTGAATATGGCTTTGGCTAGGCATTTACAAGCCAATGTTTTCCATACTAAATGGGACCTCCTGCAATATTGACTTCCCTGTCTAGCACATGTGATTGCTTTGGTTAGTAATGAGTTTATGAAAGTGCTCAAGTCCAGCCCAGATAATGAAGATCCTAGCTCGTCCACCCTCCGATCGAGTTTTCAATAAGATCACTACAGAACTATGCACCAGGTACATTTGTACACTCTGTTTGAATAGTAAGTCATTTTCCATACTGCTTAATAAATAAATATAAATCATAAAAGGCAGACATGTTACAGAATAGCAGATATATCACAGAATTACAGACATGTCACAGAAGGCTAATACGTGTTACGGGACACTATTGCTAATATTTATGCAGGTTCGAGAGCTCTATAAGGCTATAGTTGCCAGCCCACATTGCCTGGCGCAATTTAAGGAACTCTAAACTGACAACTAAGTACCTATAAGCCTCATCCAGAATGTCAAAACTCACTGGAACTCAACATTTGAAATGCTTATACGAGCATTGAGGCTCCAGTACTATATTGAGCAATAGATCACTCTAGCTATGATAGAACAGAAGTACATGGAGTTATAGTTGAGTCAAGAAGAGTGGACTCAAGTTCAGGAGGCTACTATTTTCCTCAAACCTTTATCTGATTACACTCATGCTATCTCTACAAGTCAGCATGTAACTATACACAATACATTCTTCATCTATAATAACATCTTTGACCACATAGAAAAGTAGTATGAACGTATACCTAAAGTTCCCAGTAATCCTACCTGGGCTACTGGGTTTCTCTTCGCGATGAAAGCATGTAAGTAGATGTTCCAAAAGTATTATTCTAGGACTGAAAAACAATCTCTCATCTACAACCTTGCTACTATCCTTGATCTGTCTAAGAAATTATGCTTGTATATAGACTGGGGAAATCTCACAGTTCAAGATCCAAGTAGAATACTGTAGAACAGTGACTCTATTGCATACGTGGAGTATTATAAGTACGTTTGAATTCAATCTAGCCCTCTCTCTTTTGCCCAATATGTTTTCGATCTTTTCCATAATATGAGATTTTCCATGACTCCAGATTTTCTGTAACATGAGATTTTCCGTAACACAAGATTTCCTATGATATGAGACACTCAGTGACATACAGAAAAATAATTCTTACAAAATTCCATGTTCAGAGTTCAGTTTGAAGATTATTTTGATTATAATTATGCCAAATACGTACTAGAACCTCAGGTTCATAATACACAGGTCGATGATAGAGAACAATCCTATATCATGCATACACTACAAGAGTATACAACAGTACAATCGGAGGATATACCAGAGATCAAAAGATACCTATTGATTCCAGTAACAATACTGAATGGCAAATGCCCTCTTTCCTAGTGAAAAGTCCATGCTAGTGAATTTCTGGTGCTGGCATGAATGGCAGGGACATATTGAGTATTCCACTGACATCTGTGCCAGTCAAGTGAATATTCAGTAGTACTAGAGATATTTTACCTTACAGATGGAATAGAATAGGTTATGAGATGATAACTATACTGATGCTAACCAAATCATAGGCAATGTAATGACGGCTCTAGAGACAAGGGGACTAAGGGGTACGCCGGAGCAAGGGCAAGGCTAGGGCAGGAGGTTTGCAGGGTGGGCAGCAGGGCTGCAGAGTTGAGGCGAGGCAAGGGGGTGCACAAAGGAGATGCACCAATGTGGAGAGAAGCAAGGCCCTGTATTGGATATACAAGACGTTGGATGGGGATCCAACGTGAGTGCAAGAGCAAGGAGATATATATACATGGTGGCCTAAGAAGCCAAGGCCGGTAATAAAATAAGGTTAACAGAATAAGGTTTCGAGATAAGGAACCCTCGACAGTCGTGCCGGAAGTGGCATGACTCTTAAAACACAACCCGGTCAACAACAATAACAACGGTAAAGAGAGACGGTTGTTACACTATCCTCCTTTTTAGGCAAGAGCTCCAGCGATACGAGGGCCTGGGCGTGACAATAGTAAAAACAACCTAACAACAATAAAAACAAGAAGAAGACCAAGAACAAGAACAAGAACAAGAACGAGAACGAGAGTCAGACGGGCCCCACCATATAACCCTCAAAAGGCACGACATTATTCGACTGGGCAAGGCTTCCTTAGGTATCGCTGGTGGAACAGGGTGACCAAATCCTGTGCATTCTCCAAGTCCTCTGCGGGTTGCCAGGTAGTCTTCTCGTACCCTAACCATTTGACCTTGTACTGGACCTAACCATAACGCTTCCTAGAGTCCAGTACCTCCTCGACCTCTCACTCCTCTTCTCCTGCAATCACCATGGGAGGAGTTGGAGAATGCCTTTAACCTGGAAGAGGATCGTCTGCAGCTGGCTCGATCTCAGAAACATGAACGACAGGGTGGCGCTTAATATTCCTGGGGAACTTGAGCCGATAAGCGTAAGTGCCCACACTAGCTAATACCTCGTAGGGTCCTATGAACTTGTGGTCTAGCTTCCAGGATGGTCGTTCGGTCCTGAAGTGACGGCTAGAGAGCCACACCTGGTCTCCAGGTTGATATTTAGGGGCCGGCAATCTTGCCCCATTAGCGTACTCCGCTTGTCGAGTCTGGGCATATAACAGTTCGGTCTTCAGGGTGGAGTGGAGGTTGGCAATCTCCGTGGCGAAGTCTTTGGCCGAGGTGTCTTCTCTTGCTTTTTCCAGCAGTGCCAGTGTGTTGACAAACCGGGGGTGCCACCCCTAGTTGGCCAAGAATGGGGAGGTTTTCAAGGTCTCCGAAAAGTGGTTGTTGGCAGCAAATTCACAGGTGGCCAGTTGGGATACCCAGTTATCCTGCTGGTAGTTGGTATAAGCCCTCAGGTATTGTTCCATGATGGCGTTCATATGTTCGGACTGGCCATCTGTTTGTGAGTGGTACGCCGTAGACAGGTGTACTTCAATACCCAGGAGTTCGCAGAAGGCCTTCCAGAATTCCGAGGTGAACTGAGAGCCCCGGTCCAACACGATTGATGCGCGTAATCCATGGTATCGGAAGACGTTATTCAAGTAAAGGGTAGCCAGATCGGGGGCCGAGCAAGTGTTCCAACAGGGTACCACGTGCCTCATTTTAGTTAGCCGGTCCACTACCATCAGGATAGCATTGAATCCCGAGTCCTCAAGTAGCCCAGTCATGAAATCCATGGTTAAGTGTTGCCAGGGCTTGTCTGGGATCTCCAGGGGCTTTAAGGTTCCATAGGAGGCATGGCGGGTAGGCTTCGATCTTTTACAGGTATGGCAGTTCTGCACATACCTTTCCACGTCTTTCCGCTGATCGATCCAGGTGTATTGCCTGGCTAGCAGCTCTAGGGTTTTAGCTACTCCAGGGTAGCCAGCGGCTAAAGTGTCATGGTGTTCCCTAATCAAGCTGAGGCGCAAATCCCTTTCCAGTATATAAAGCCGGTTTAGGTGGTATAGGAGGCCATCCTAGGTGGTGCACTCGGCTAGGGAAATCTTGGTATAACGGCGTTGTCCAGATTCCACCGCGGTGACTATTTCCTTAACCAGGGGGTCCTGAGTCTGCCGTACCTGCCGAAGGAGGTCTACCCCAAGGTCAGGTCCATCTTCTATATTGGCCTTGGCATCAGCATTGGCATCAGCATCAGCAACGGTATTGGCCGCCAAGTCAAGATTTTCAGGTTTCAGTACCACCTGGTTCTAGTACTTCAGCCTTTCATCCCCCCCTTTAGGGAGATCTCCTGATCTCCTGGTTAATGCATCCGGTTTGCCACCAGCCTTTCCAGGGTAGTACCTAATCTTGAAATTTAACATAGACAGGAATTCCGACCATCTAGCCTGCCGGCAGTTCAACAACTTGGTAGTTGTGAAGTGTTCCAGGTTCTTGTGGTCGGAAAGGACCTCGATAACACCCTTTGCTGATTCCAGGTGGGGTCTCCATTCCTCAAATGCTCGTAAGATGGCTATTAATTCCTTATCATAGATCTCGTAATTGCACTCCGCCGGGGAGTGTTTCTTTGAGAAATAGGCTACTAGGTGAAGGATCCCATTGTTGTCATTCTGGGACAGAATTCCTGCGGAGACGTAGTCAGAGGCATCGGTTTTGACAACACACTTACAGTCAGGGTCGAAATGGGCTAGAATAGGTGCTGAACAGAAGGCCTTTTTGAAGTTTTCGAAGGCTACCTAGGCTGCCAGATTCCATTGGAATGCCTTTTTGTCATCGGGTGTGAACCATCTTCTGCCTTTGTCTTCGTCAAAGCCGTTAGGGGTGTTGTGATCTTTGAGTATCCCAGGATAAATCGGCAGTAAAAGTTGGCAAATCCTAGGAAGGCTTGCACATTCTTCAAGTTGGCCAGGGTTTCCCACTCCTGGATTGCGGCAACTTTGGCGGGGTCCATCCTGATGCCTTCGGTGGTTATTATCAAGCCCAGATACTTCACCTCTTGCATATGGAATTCGCATTTTTCTGGCTTGAGGTATAACCCAGCTTGTTCCAGTTTCTCCAGGACTTGCCAGACATGGATTTTGTGTTCAGCCAGGGAGTCCGAGTAAATGAGAAATCGTTAAGGTAGGCTGTGTAGAACACATCTAGGAAGTCCCGCAAGGTGTTGTTAATGAAGTGTTGGAAGGAGGCCAGGGCATTGGTTAGACCGAAGTGCATAATGTTATATTCGAAATGCCCATACCGAGTACGGAAGGCAGTTTTCCACTCCTCCCCCTCTGCTATCCGTACTAGGTTGTAAGCCCCTCTCAAATCTAGTTTGGTAAACCATTTTGCCTTAGATAACCTAGCCAAGGTCTCCTGAATTAGAGGTAAGGGATACCTGTTCTTCACTGTTATTTCATTTAAGCCACGATAATCCACACACAACCGAAGGGATCCATCTGATTTCTTGATGAATAGCACAGGGGCTCCAGCTGGTGAAGAGCTGTGCCTAATAAAGCTCTTATTGAGATTCTCCTCCAAGTACTTCTTCAGGGCCTCCAATTCCAGCCGGAACATCCTATAGAGTGGGCCATACGGTGGGGTCTTTCCTTCTACCAGTGGGATAGTGTGGTCATATGGTCGATACAGTGCCAAGTTCTCTGCAGCCTTTTCCGAGAACAAGTTAATGAATTCGTGGTACTCATCCGGCACTATGGCTTTCCACTCCTCCTTCGGCCGTAGCTTGTTAATTTCCAGATTAATCTTACAAATTGAAAGAATATGTGCTTTAAGCTCATGCCACCTGGTGAGGTAAGCAAAGGCCCCTGCTCCAATAAAGTTGATGTTAAGGGGCTTTGGGGAGGCAGAGGGGACAGCAGGAGTCGTAGCATTAATGTAGGCAGTCTGATGTACCACCTGGGTTAGGTGGTCTATAGGGGCGGCAGTGCACATAGCCCAGTAACAGCAATCCTTGGACTTCCACAATGCTTCTGGCAGTAGGGACTGTTAAACTGCAGAGTATATGAGCCAAAGTTGATGGAGACATCATGCATCCTGAGCCAAGGGATACCTAGAACAATAGGGTATTTGAGCTTGGTAATGAAGATGGGTAGGTTTTCGATATGGTTTCCAAGGATACTAGGGAGGCATGCAAGTTCTGTGATAGCTCCAGAGGAGATGGGTCGACTGTCGATGACGTCGAGAAGGTGGGGGGTTTTGAGCTTGGATACTGGTATACAATGTTTACTGATGAAGGTCTAGTCGATAAAAGCAATTCCTGAGGCTCCACAGTCTATGAGGGCTGACGTGACGAGTGTCTTATCATTGAAGGATATTGTGATAGGTACAACAAAATGCTCACTGAATAGGTGAGACTCGTCAACAGACATAGACAGAGTAGAGAGTGAAGGAACAGAAAATGCAGATAACGACAAATGACCTAGTGCAGGTCCCTTGCGAGTGTCAGCAACTAGGTAAGAGACAGGGCTTTTCCCGACTTGTCCACCTCCACAATCCTAGGTTCTAGGGCGTTGGCTGGGCAGTCAGAGATGGCGTGGACGGCTAGGGAGTGGTTTTTTCGAAGGGGATAGGCTATAATGAAGTGGTTAGCCTTCCTATAGGCTATGCATAGCCCATTATTTCGGCGGCGTTCCCTCTCTTCTTGGGTCAGGCGGGGCCTGCCCGCGGATAGGTCCATGGGGGCTGGTCCGCCAGCCACGAGCGAGAGGTGAGCTGCTTTATTGGCGGGGGTTAGGGTCGAGGTGGTTTGTTGCTGGGGCTGCTGTTGGGGCTGCTGTTGTTGGGGTGTACGGATGGCTGGGTGGAAGATTGGGTGGTGATGAGGCCGAGACATCCGCTGTTCCACCTGAGAAGCCCACTCAATCAATTCGCCGAGGGTCCCAACTTCGGGAAGGGTAACTATAGCTTGTTGCAGTTCATCATTAAGTCCCTCCTGAAATTGTTCGAACTTGGCCTGATCATTCCATAGTACATCCGCGGCCAGGTTTGAGAACTCTGCCACATATGTGGACAGGTCCGAGTTGCGTTGTTTTAGGGCCCGGAGGGCTCGACTAGCAGTGCCTACTGTATCAGGGTCCCCAAAAGCCCTATCCAGGATAGTGAAGAGTGCTAGGATGTTATCAAGCTTAATCCCAGTCTCAAGGACATATAGCTGGATTTGATCTACTGCTTTGCCCTCCAGCAGGGCAAAGACATAAGCCAATTGGTGTTGCTCAGATAGGAATCTGGCTGAGTCCCCATTGAGTTTGAGGTTTACAGAGTTCTTCCAGGCTCAGAGGTGAGCCCTATTCCTATTGAATTTGGGGGGGGTTGGAATACTTTCGGTTTTGAAGGTTGGTATGGAGGGTGGGGTTGCCAACATAGCGGCCATAGCTCGGTTGAGGGTCTGGATCGTGGTTCGCTCGTTGGCCAGAGCGATGGTAGCATTGTCGAGGTCGTTTTGGAGTACTGCGATTTCTTCATCGGCGGATCTCAGTTTTCATTCAGCCACGGCCAAGCTATTGCCGAGTTCGGCCCCGATGGCATCCATGGCCTCAAAGATGTCAATGACCTCTCGACGATAGGCATTCAATTCGTTCGGGCCTGAGGGTATAGGGGAGTTCCTCCAGGTTTGAAACCTGACAACAGGTGGAGGGGTTCCGGACATGACAGTGTACCAGTTG
This sequence comes from Terfezia claveryi, assembly GCA_015179025.1. Classification (NCBI taxonomy): domain Eukaryota; kingdom Fungi; phylum Ascomycota; class Pezizomycetes; order Pezizales; family Pezizaceae; genus Terfezia; species Terfezia claveryi. The sequence continues at coordinate 2,291 of WHUX01000323.1, read as the reverse complement.
GTTGAGAAGATCCAACGTAGTGTAACGACGGCTTTGGGGACAAGGCGACCAAGGGGTACGCCGGGGTAAGAGCAAAGCTAGGGCAGGAGGTTCGTGGGGTGGGCAGCAGGGCTGCAGAGTCGAGGCGAAGCAAGGGGGGTGCACAAGGGAGATGTACCAACGTGGAGAGAAGCAAGGCCCTGTATTGGATATATAAGACGTTGGATGGGGATCCAACATGAGTGCGAGAGTAAGGAGATATATATATATGGTGGCCCAAGAAGCCAAGGCCGGTAACAGAATAAGGTTAACAGAATAAGGTTCTGAGATAGGCAACCTCCGACAGTCGTGTTGGAAGTGGCATGACTCTCAAAACACAACCCAGTCAACAACAATAACAACGGTAAAGAGAGATGGTTGTTACAGGCAACCGTATATATGAAATATGGAACTCCAGAGGGACAAATTACACCAGCACATGTAGAAGAAGGGATAGCTGACCTGGATGAAGGTGAGGTAATGCTGGAAAAAGAGGCTCTCAGTTATGATGTAGACTTCCTCTGCCGCATGGTACCCTAATCCCTAGATCTGGTAGAGGAAATAACGGACTTGGATTCAGATATAGATTGTGATATGGATGCAGGTGAAAGCAATCTGATAGAGGATTATCTGGAAAATGACCTGGCAGACTCAGCATTAGATAATACAAACCTATAGTGTAGTTTCACAGAACATTCTACTCCAGGCTTGTCAAACTCATTCTATCCAACTCTATTGTATGAGCAAGAAGCAATACCATCCCCCTCAACTCTATGTCGGAGTGTGAAGTGCCATGCATCACCATCTGTGAGCTTGACGCCATCAATAGCAACTAGGTTTCAGAAGAAACTATGACCTACTCAGTATAGGAACTATAAAGTTTGAGTAAGTAGTATATGTTATGTGGGGTTTAATAATATGTAGTGTATGTGGGAGGGTAATTATTACTGCTGGCTCAGTAATCAGGAGTGTTTAGGGACATTGCAGTTTAAGTATTGGTGTTTGATAGGAAATGTTTCTCTTCTATGTTGGGAATATTTTTAGATTTAGGTTTTTTTTTTTTAGGTAGTGTTAGTTTTGATTTCATATTTTGTTAACGAATTGGCGTTCAGGCATATTTTTCTATGATAGGAAATGTTTCTTTTGTGTCTTGGGATTGTCTTTTGAGTTAGGTTTGCTTGGTTTTGTATGGAATATATCAGGATCAAATTTTTGCGGGGTTATTTTACAATACTCTAACTCGGCTATATACTGCCGGCGAATGAGTTCTTATATATCCTATATATAATTCGGGTCAAATTTAACTTAGTACACCGTCACTATCACAGATTTCTTGCATGTCATGGATTACCTCCACTATTATGAATTACTTGCACTATCATGGAATTGTCGCCATTTCTTATGGTCCTATAGTTGTCACAAATCAACTCAAGTTGTCACGGAATCAACTCAAGTTGTCACGGAATCAACTCAAGTTGTCACGGAATCAACTCATTCTGTCATGGAATCAACTCAAGTTGTTAGGGAATCACTTAAGTTGTTACAGAATTGTTTAAAGCTAACTCTGGCAAATTTCTCTGCCAAGAGAACAAATTAGTGAGGATAGAATTGAAGGATATAGTGAAACATTGGTCAATGATTCTTGGTGAGGATTCGGTTAATTACCGAGTACTCGGTAAGTCAGTGTGAGGTAGCTTCGCAGGAAGTGTAACTAGTGCGAGTTGGTACTAAGTCAGAAAAAGAGTTGCAAAACTCGCCTCGACTTGTATCGGGGTACACACTATATATATTCTATCTATCTGGCTAGCAAATCTTCCATATAGCTCAATATATTTTTTCATGAAGCAGTCTATATACTACTTTCTTAGCTTCATATTAGTGATTTCTTCTTTACTAAAATCTGATAGGTTATGCTTTTATTAATAGATTCTATTAGTTATCTTTTTTGCTAAATATATTGTCACTAGAAAATTGATATCATATAGTTATAGTAGATACTTTTTCATAATATCTTCTTCTGCCACTACCATTCACAACCTAGTAGTGATCAGCTACTGTCTTATGACCATCCCTGCAACCCCCGGCAGCAACACCCCAGCCAATCTCGTAATATATTATGACTCTACTGATTCGGCTATATTCACCACTATGGAAGCAAATACGCTCTACAACATGGTTACCCTCACATCCCGCCATATTCAACTCAATACCCCCATACCACCTCCCCCAGCATGACCCTTGTTATACCCGACCCCCCCCTTCAAACCCCCCCC
>WHUX01000322.1:0-44104 GCA_015179025.1 Terfezia claveryi | reverse complement strand
TGTCACTACCTATATTCTACACAAGTACTATAGAAAATGTCAGGTCAAAAGAACAAACCTATGACGATACTGCACGGAAAATAAACGAATACATTACCGCTAGGCAAAAAGGCCAAAACCAACATAAAGAAAACAACAGCAATCCACTGGTTCAAAGAATAGCCTTGAACGATAAACGTTGCAGCTATTGCATAGGTAAAGGATGGCAAGGTCTCAATCACAATGAAAACGAATGTTATACCAAGAAAAGGGAACAAGGGAATACTGCCAAACACCAGAAACGAAAGAAGGATGAAGAAGCCATTATTATGCAGATAATAATAGAAAAAGCAGACGGAGGACCAACAGAAGCATACCAATATGATATGGCTACATCTCATCACACAACGAATAAACTTGGAAGGCTATCGGAAATACAGGACAATCTTAACCTAGTGGTAAAAGGACATAATGGAGCAGAATCTATCTGTACCACTATGGGTACACTGACACTCCAATGTAATGGAAGAACGATATACTATAAAGAATGCCTATATAATCCAACATATAGCAATATCATCAGTGGAGAAAGGATGCCGCATAAACATACCCTTCAAGTGCAGGAAAAATTAGCCAGATTGTGGAAGGAGAAAAATGTTATATATAATATGAAAAGAGATATAAAAGGCGCCCTCTGGATAATACCTGATAAAGTCACATTATAGCAATTAGCTATCCAACCACCAAAGGCTGCCCTCACCCAATTAACCACTGAAACTGCCCAATCAGCTATCCAACAACTAAAAATCTTACATAAACGATATGGGCATATCTCACTCAATACCTTAAAAAATCTCCCCGAATATCAGTTACTAGGCAAAATAATGCAACCAACAATTACCTGCGAGGCATGTCAGCTCAGCAAAGCAACAAAACCACCAGCAAAAAGTGGACAAGGGATAAGGATATCCAAACTACTGGAACAGTTATATGCAGACTTAATTGGGCCTATAGACCCAATAACCCTTTCTAGCTAATATAGATATCTCCTACTAGTAACTGATGATTACAGTAGATACATAGTAGCTAGATCTCTAAAGCAAAAAAGCGATGCAGCAGGAGCACTTATTGGAGTTATCAATGCCCTGGAAAACAAAGCTGGCTACCAATATAAAGTCATCCAAATACAAGCAGACTGGGGGGATGAGTTCCATACCCTCAAGCTTAACACTGAACTATAACAGAGAGGAATTACTTTTAAAGAGATGGTACCAAGATATAGTGAAACAAATGCTGTTGCAGAACGAACAAATAGGACCATCATGACTATGAGTAGAACAGCTCTGCTGGTAGCAAAAATGCTAAAAAACCTCTGGGATAAAGCTGCACAATAGGCAGTGTACACAAAAAACAGAGTTCCCCACAAAGCTCTAAATGGAGGCATACTAATTGAAGTACTCTTGGTGAAAAATGCTCTACAAGAGCGAAGCAACCTGAGGCCATTTGGCCAAAAAGTTATTTGCTTCAACTACGAAAATAAGGCTTCAGACAAATTAGCCCCACAAGGGTATGCTGCTCGAATTGTTGGATATACAACTACATTCGGCACTTATATCACGATCGATAAAAAAGGGAAATATACATTGGCTAAAAACCCCATAATAGCTTAAGAAAGTCAAGAAAGCGAGCTCGAAAAAACTCAAGAAAGTCAAGAAAGCGAGCTCAGAAAAGATCAAGAATACGAGCTCCAAAAAGGTCAAGAAAGTGAGCTCGAAAAAACTCAAGAAAGTCAAGAAAGCGAGCTCAGAAAAGATCAAGAATACAAGCTCCAAAAAGGTCAAGAAAGTGAGCTCGAAAAAACCCAAGAAAATGAGCTCAGAAAAGCTCAAGAAAGTGAGCTCAGAAAAGCTCAAGAAAGCGAGCTCAGAAAAGCTCAAGAAAGCGACCTCGTAAAAGCTCAATAAAGCACTCAAGACCCCACCCTGCAGCAAGAGAGGCATCGGAAAAGTGCTGCAGAATGGATAGAAGAACTTGGGGAATGAAAATCTAAAAGACAATGAAAGGCCACTAAAAAAGCCACGATCAGAATAGTCAACTCTGACCATCCAACAGATGCACAAACCAGATCCTCTGCATAAGCACATGAATGGGTAAAAGCACGAACTAAAGAAAGAGAGCAATTGCAGAAATATGGTGTATTCACAAGAATCGCTAAAGAAGATATCCCAGAAGGGACCAAGATTGTAGACACCAAATGGGTCTATACAATAAAGCGAAAATTAGATGGAAGTATTGAGAAATACAAAGCCAGAAAAGTAGGGAGAGGATTTACTCAAGAGGATGGGATCAACTATGATTCTAACAAAACCTATGTACAAATGATGAGATCCGAAACATTGAAAATCCTGCTCATACTGGCCATGTATAAAAAATGGAGAATTCAGCAGTGGGATGTGGTAGCCGCCTACTTGCAGGCTCTTTTACATCATGATGTCTATATTTCGGATATAAATGAAAATGGAGAGACTGAATACTGGAAGCTTAACAAAGCTCTATATAGGCTAAAACAAGTAGGGCATGAGTGGTTTAAGATATTAGAGAAGATCCTAGCACTTGCAGGACTCCATCAATGCATTGGAGATGAAGGGACCTACACAAACCATGATAATTCCTTCATTCTGGGAACTCATGTCGATGACCTTATAGGAATTGTGGATAATGAGACAATACTCAAAGAATTCGAAGAAAAAATCGAGGAAAAAATTGAGCTTGAAAAACGTGGGAATCCAGAGAAACTCCAAGGAATTGAGCTTAAGTGGAACAACACAAATACGGAAGTCATAATAACCCAAAAGGCACTTATAGAAACAATGGCCTCAAAATACCTCCTCCACGGCAAACCGCAACATAAGAATTCCTTACCCATTAATCCAGAAGTATATGGCGACTTTAATGACCATTTCGAAGATACTAAGAAATATCAAGCACTTACAGGAGGACTACTTTATATTGCAAGAATGACAAGACCTGAGATATCTATCCATGTCAACCTTCTGGGATGGCGAGCATCTAAACCTTCCACAACAAATTATAGAGCTGCTTTAACTATTCTCCAATATCTCTAGAACACCAAGCACTTAGGACTAATTCTATGCAAACCTATGGATTTACACCTCGTCATATATGCAGATGCATCCTACGGTAGTGAACAAGCGAGATCCCAAACAGAAGTACTCATGACTCTCGGTGATCAACCAGTAGGATGGTACAGTCGCCATCAGGATACTGTATCCTTGTCAATCACCGAAGCAGAATATATTGCTGCATGTGAAGGAGCTAAAGATGCAACTTGGGCACAACAACTCCTAGATGAACTTGGATTATCACTAAAACCTACAGTAAAAACAGATAGTGAAGGAACCTTCAACCTAGCTCATACCTCTCGCTGTTTAAGACGAACTAGGCATATTGAACATCAATACCACTATCTACGCCAACAAGTACAAGCAGAAAAATTAGCCATAACAACTATCCCAGGCAAGGAAAATCCAGTGGATATTCTTACCAAGATTACGCCTATGGTTACCATTAAAAAATGGTAAGACCGGTGGATGAGATTGGCAGAGTAGAGGAGGGATTGGCAGAGTAGAGGAGGGTGTAGGAAATACTCTTCCAATACATATGCAACCATGTGAGTACATCAACAACATATGGACATAGAGGCATGTGGATAAGAAGGCATATGACAAGCATATATGAATATAGAGGAGATATGTATATATAGACTGCTAGAACCCTTAAAGCAGAGATATAGATCAAGCAAGCAATACATCTCTCTTACAGATCAATCCCCAATATCTACGTTCATATATCCCCAGATCTCATAATCTTTATGGGGATAAGAAGCAAATGTGAGAAATTTGGGTGCAAGGAAAAGGATAATATAGGGATGAGTAGGTAGGATGTTTGATATAGAATGTGTGGACATATGGCAGCACAAACAGAGTATAGAGAACATGAGAGACAAATTTGAAAGAATAGTTCTAGAAATCATAATAGTAGAAGCAATCCGTGACTAAGAATGGTGACATTGGCAAAAACCATACAAAGGGACAGGAATGGGGTTTGGTGGGATCGGTGCTATGCTGGAAGATGAAACGAGTGATCCGTCATAAGATTGGTAATCTGTAACAAGAGTAGTAATCCATAATAAGAGGGGTAATCTGTGACAAGCTATATGCATGAACAAATAGGGGAAAGAATGGAAAATCCCTAGACTTAGCAAATGCATAAGTGTGAACGAGGTTAGTAAGGAATCTTGGCAAGTAATCTATAGATCACCGATTAATTGGCAAAGTGGTTCAAGGCGAGTTGCAGTAGTCAGAGACTGAGGTGAGTTGATAGCCGAACGAGTTGTAAGGGCTAGAAACTCAGACTGACTTGTCCCATGGCACACACTAGATAGACATGCGAGGTGGGTAATAGCTCCAGAAGAGATAAGGTAGCTATCAATAATATCAAGAAAGTGAGGGGTCTTTAGCTTAGAGGTTAGTATAAAGTTTTTACTGATGAAAGTCTGATTAATGAAGGCTATTTCTAAAGCAGCATAGTCTATGAGAGCTGATGTTACCACTGTTTTACTATTGAATTTAATAGTTATTGCCAGGTACTACAAAATGCTCACCAAACAAGTAAGATTCATCAACAGATATAGATACAGGCAAAGAAAATGCAGACAAAGATAAATGACTTATGATAGGTCTCTTACTAGTGTCAACAACTAGACAAGGGACTCCACTTTTCCTAACTCCTCTGAGGTCTTGGATACCACATATATGGCTATAGAGCAATTCTTTCTTAGGGGACATACTGCAATAAAGTGATCCCCTTTCCTATAGGTAATACATAGCCCATTATTGCAGTGATATTCCCTCTCTTCTAGTGTCAGACAGGACCTTCCTAATAATAAATGCATGGGCATAGTGCTACTAGCTACCAGAGATGGGTGAGCTAGCTTATTAGCTGTAGCTTGGGTCTAAAGGCTCAGGCTTGAGTTTTGGAGTCAAGGTTACTTTATTTGGCTCTGGAGGTACTATGTTCTCATAGGTCAATAGGTACTAGAAGTGCTGGTCTAGACTCTCAACCTAGACAATTTTTACTCTATCTTAGATACCTGGTTAATATATTTATTTGTGGTCTTTTCATCTGGAGATTGCAGGAGGGCCTTTTTAAGCTCAATATTAAGGCCTTTCTCGAATTGTTTCTACTTCACCTGATCATTCCACTCTACCTCTACTACTAACCTTGAAAATTTGGCCACATGTACTGAGAGGTCATGACCTTTCTATTTTAGTTCTTAGAGAGTACAAGTTGCTATACTTATAGGGTCTGAGTCTCTAAAAGCATAGTCAAGGATTATGAATAGAGTAGCAACATTAGGGAGGTTGAAGCAGTTATTGAGTATATAAGGTTGGACTTGGTCTAAAGCTATGCCCTCTAATAGGCCATATATATAGGCTAATTAGTACTAAAAGGTAGAGAACTTTGTAGCATCCCTATTCAGTTTGATCTTAATAGAATTTTTCCAGGCTTTCCAGTAAGTTCTGTCACTATTAAACTTTGGTAGGGTGGGGGAATCCTGGGTCTTTGGTGCCTAGAATACTTAGAGTACAGGAGCTACTTGGCTTCCAATTATATCTAGGGCTCTATTTAGAGTTTGAATGTTTCTTCTTTCATTGAGTAAGTTATTCTGAGTAGTTGCGAGATTGCTTTAGCTAGAGGCAATATCGGCCTAATATAAGAGAAGATCTTTTGTAAGTATTATGACCTCATCATTAGTCTTGGTCTATTATTATTGGACTTTATATATGGCTGATTCCAGTTGTTGGCCTAGAGTATCCATGGCAAGGTATATATCGATAATGGTCTAGTGATAACTGCTGAAGTAAGCCTAGTTTATAGGGATAGGTAGGGCTTGCCAAGCTCGAAACCTAGTAGTGAGAGTAGAGTCTTATGTAGCTATTAGGTATACTAGTTAATCAGAGTCATCCAACATAGTATAATATGGGCTTTGAGGAATAAGGTGACCAAGGGGTATACTGGAGCAAGAGCAGGGCTAGGATAATATATATATAGGAATACTATGTGTATGACTAGGGGAAAGCTAGAATAGAAGACAATGACAAGAGGTAGAGATACATTGAAATAGTTGCTATATGTGTCGAAAGGAGGCAGCTGTACTGCAAACTTGTTCATAAGGCAAGGGGGGTATACAGAAAAGGTATACTAGTATAAGGGAAGTAAGGTTCTGTATTGAATATATAAGACATTAGATAGAGATCCAATAAGAGGGCAGAGAAACAAAGATATATATACATGATTCCAGGCTAAGGCCATGGAAGGAATAACCTTCCTAAGATTTCTATCTTAGAAGCTAAGATAACAATTACCTATCGACAATACCTGAACAAGCCTGTTTGAGTATCAAAACAGTATAACACCCAAACAAGCCTGTTTGAGTGTCAAATTAAGACCAAGCACATAGTTGAAACAACTGTACTAACTTCATTTATGCTATGATGTACTACTAGAAGTATAGCTAGTATTTCTCCTAAATAGCTAGACCAAGACCTAGCTTATAAGCATATTTCTAAAAGCTATCTGATAATGAGTAAAGCCTTTAGCTTAGCAGATAAGAGCAAATAGGAGCAAGCTATTAAGAGAGAACTTAAGCTTCTTACTAAATAGGATATTTATGAGTAGATAAATAAGGTACTTAAGAGAGCTAAGATAATTGACACCAAGTGGATACTAAGAGAAAAAACTAATAAAGTGCTCAATGATTTAAAGCACTTTAAAGTTCATCTAACAGCTTAGAGTTTTTTGTAGAAGGTAGGTATAGAGTATAATCTCTATGGGACCTATACCCCAGTTTGTCATAAAAAAACCTGGTAAATCTTGCTCTGCCTCAGTATTAAAAACAAGCTGATCATATAGTAATATGATATTGAAGGTACTTTTCTTAATAGTCCTCTTCAAGAAATCCTATATATAGTTGATCAATAAGCTATAAAAAGCAAGATGTAGTTGCTTAAAAAGTCATTTTATGGGATAAAGCAAGTAGTATATAATTGGAATAAGGTAATTGATAATATTCTAAAGGGCTAAGGATTTATTTAATATAAAGACAACTTAAAGCTATATTATTAACTATCAAATAGAGAACTAATAGTAATCTATATCAATGATTTTCTATATAGCTTTTCAACTTATAAGACAGCAAGTAATTAGGAAGAGACTATGAGAGAATTCTTTATACTAAAAGAACGAGACCTACTATAGCACTATCTAAAGATAATATTTATATGGTATAAAGATAAGGTAGTTATACTAAGGGCAGATCAGATTAAGAAGTAGGACAAGAGAAGTTAAGATAGCTTACATAGTAAAAGGCCCTTACTTGGAGGATAGACTATAGGAAATATATGACAAATATGATATTTAGAAATTGTAGACAATAACAGAGTAACTCCTATATATTGCTCAAATGTGTTTACTTAATATTTACTATGTAGTTCAAAGACTATCCATTATAGCATCCAAGTCTTCAGCTTATGACTAGAAAAAGGCACTTAAGGTTGTTATATATTTGCTGGAAACAAGAGACCTAAGAATAAGTCTCAAAAGAGAAGATATAAGACATGTCGATATCTATACTAATATAAAAGAAGAAGTATTAGAGCAAAAGACAACAACTAGAATTTTGATTATAGTTGAGAAGTCACTGATGGGATAGTTCTCTTAGAACCAGAATGTAACTATATTGTTATCTACAGAAGTGAAATATATTGCCATGAGGGCAAGGGTACAAGATGCACTATGGGTTAGAAAGTTGCTAGATTATTATAGTGTTAAGTCTAAAATTTGGCTGTAGACAAACAATAAAGAAGAGGTAAATCTCTCATATAATCTAGACTTTCATAAATGAATAAAATATATTCAGTGATAATATAACTTTGTACAGGAATGTATGGAAGAAGCATTGCTTAGTACAGTAGATATGCTGACAAAGTATGTAACAGGAGAACAATTGATATACCTTGCTATAAATATAGGTGTGAAGGTGGCTAGTAATTAAAGGAGGGTGTTGAAGAATAATTGTCAGCTTAGTAGGAAGCGGGATATGAAGGGCAAGACTAGATCAAGGGTGAAAGGTAAGGCCAGATCAGGCAAGAACACTGAAGAACAAAAGTTTTTATTAATGTTACTATTTCTTGTAATTAGTATACTTATTACTATTATTCATATATTTAAGCTAATGTTATCTGCCCTTCTATATAAGTTAGTATTATTGCCATATATACACATCTCTTCTCCTCTGTATATACTGCAGTGCGACCACTGCATGGTTTCTTACACTTTCTGCTTATATGATCTAATTAGTATATAGTTAGGTGTGGTCAGGCATTGTATTATTGTTAGATACAAATACCTATTGGTCATATGCTACTATTGGAAATACTGCAGCATTCCCTCATCTTTTATCTCTGAACCAGTTCATACCTCCTAGATCTATCGAAGGAGAAAGACAAAGATATGGAGGACAGCATATTTTCAGATATGAGATTTTATTCCATATTCTAACTCTGACTATTCTTTTTTTGTTTTTTTTGAAGTCTGTTCATCTGTAGAGCCTAAAGCTATGAAACGGCCCCATTTCCTCATTTTAAAAGCTTTGGTATATCTATAAAACAATAGACTGCATAAATGCCTTGCCTTTCAAGCTAAAGAAATACAACTAAAATAACCCCTTCCCTCCCTCACTATACCCCCTATGGGCCCATCCCCAAATAAAATGACCTCCTCTACTATGCTCCATCTTAGCCCTCCCCTATTCCTGATCCTTGAACCCCCTACTCATATCAGGTTCAGGTTAGTAAAGAAGATTTCTGCTAAATCCACTATGGCTACCTTCCCCCTATCCTTCACCTTCTTTGCCCACCTTTTTCTATCATCCACCTCTTCCTAGGTACTTTACCTTTTACCTACATCAGGAAAGAAAATAGTTTGTCTCTAGTGTCTCTAGAGACAGTATTGCCACTGGAGACAAGGTGTGTCTCCACGATTGGCAGAATGTCTCCCAGTGTCTCCAGGAGATACTGGGAGACATTGGGAGACACATGGGAGACACTCAGGAGACACCTAGGAGACATAAAAGACACAAAAGACACCAGAGACAACCCTGTCTCCTGGAGACACCACCTGGCGTCCCGATGCCACTTTTTTCTTGCTGATGTATGCTTTCCTGGTACCTATAGGACAAGGCTATATGTCTACTTGTTTCTGCCTATTCCCTATACTTCTAGTAAGTAGAGTCAACTGTATCATTCAGTTTAGCATACCAGGATTGTAAGTTCCCTTTACCTGTTCTGCATTAAATGTAGTTAACTCTTGTGCTGCTTCCTCACCTAACTACCCTTCCCATTCCAGCCCTAAGTATCTTTCTATTCTTCTCCCACATTCTTCTCTATTCTTGCTTTAGGCCTCTCTCTATAATTTGAGGGAGGTTCAACTCCTCTATTCTTGATTTGATGAGGCTATCTGCTTATTCATTGCTAGGTATACCTATATAGGCTTTTACCCATCTAAGTCTGACTGACCCCTCACCTAGAGCCACCTGCCTTACCTTTAATGCCTGGCAAATGCTTACTAGGTTGGCTGTCCTCACTTTACCTCTCTTGCCTTCATTCTTGATTGCTGCAACTGCTGCTTGTGAGTCTATTAGCATCAGGACTCTCTACTCTAGTAGTGCTACTGCTAGGGCTTTCTCAATACCTGCCACCTCTCTATCTCATACCATGGTCCTTCTTCCTAGACCTATATACCCCTATATTTTCTCCTCCTTTAAGCACCAACCTTCTCCTACTTACCTATCCTCCCCCATACTTCTATCTATATAAACAATAACTGCATCCTCTTTAATGGCATCAATCTTCCTTACCTATTTGTCTGGCTTATCCTCTTTAGTTAGCTTGAAGTCTACTATTGGGATATTAATAATTAGGGATCGCCCTTTCAGGCTTATCTTTTCATTGCCTTCCTCCTTTAAGTAGCTTATCTTGCTTTGGATAGCTAATATCACTGAGGTAAATTCATCTTTTAGCTAGTATAGCTTACTGAAGTCATCCTAGACTCTCTTTCCTTCTCTATTCCTCCATGTATCCTTGTACTAGAGATCTCCTAGTATACTTAGATCTTTTATTATCTTATACATTATCCTAGCCTGCATTATATCTAACACCATCCTCAGTATTTCCATGGCCACAATTTAGCTTACTAAATCTCTCTTGAAGCTATAGGTGGCATTAATGTATTTCTTAAGTATCTAGTATTAGAGTGTTTTGAACTTCTCTTCCCAGTCCTTTTACTCTCTCTAGGTGAGTTCTGCCCTCCATAGAGCCACTGCTCTTATCATACCCATATAGGCTGCTCTCCAACTAATAGTACTCATACCCCAATTGGAGTTTCTTAGCCCCTCCAGCTAGCCTAGCAACTTTCTCACCTTAGCTATCCTATTTCTCTAATACTCTATGAATATTAGGCTCTCATCTATAATAAACTCTACTTATTTCACCTATTTAACTTCCTCTTTTTTTCTTCTCTTTTTCTGTCTTAGTACTATTCTCTTATACTTGGAGTTTTCTAGCAACAAGTAGTACTCCTCTACTACTCTCTAGACTGCTTCATCTACCTTTTCTAGAATCTCATTCATGTCAGACCTACTTGCCTTATCTTGTTTCTATATTTATATATTGAAATGCAGGTTATTAATATATAAAGGTAGTTTATTATTGAAGGGTACTACCTTTCTGATCTTCCTCTCTATCCTCTAGATAATTGGTATCATCTATATTAGGAATATCACTAGTAATAGTAGAAACCCTTGTAGCAATTCTAGATTTATCTTGCTCTTACCTCTTATTTTCCCATTTTATTCTAAGTCAAATTCTTTAGCCTGAAAGAACTTCCTAATCCAGAGAATCCACTTTCTCCCTTCCTCTAATACTTCCAGTTCCTACACTATATCTTTCTCCTTTACATTTTGGAACCTCTCCTTTATATTTTAGAATGCTTACCCTACTATCCTATCTCTTGCTAAATACCTTTAAGCTCTTGTTAATATGCAAAGTGTGGCCTCCATAGCTAACCTACCCTTTACTGAGCCAAACTGGTACTTACAGAGGAGGCCTGATTCCTACAGCTACTCTGCCACTACTTTATCTCCAAGCTTACCAATACAATTGATTAGGTTAATAGGCCTCTACCCCTTTATTTTAGAGTGATCTTTCTCTACCTTGAAGATTATCACTACCTTGTTGAACTGCCAGTTCATTGGAATTCTCCCTTATTCTAAGTTTCTAGCAATCTCCCTAACTACCTCCTCCCCTAGTCTAGTCTTCAGTATAGTCTTAATAAAGTAGTAGCTAATTCTATTGGGGCCTGCTGCTGATTTATTACTCATGCTTGCTAGTGTCTTTCAAACCTTTTCTTCCCATTCACTATCTCGAGAAGCATGAGGTATTAGAAGCAGGTCTGTTAGCACTAGACAATCGATACACCAACCTAGCAAAAGAGTTCAACTACATATGAGAGAGCCTAGGATGAAGAATTCCTACATATCGGGGAGTTGATCTTCTTTGAAAGGGAACAAGATATGTTGGAGAGACCCCAGACTTTCCACCTAATCATTGATATGTTCCAGGAGAAGCTCAAGGGATCTCTGCCCCATTCGGCCCATATCATGAGCTCTTGGGTTCACCTTCACCAATGAACCCAGCCCTTGATATAGGGACTCCAACACCTCCCCCTGGCTTCCCACAGAGATCACCATCTCCACCACCACCACCCTTCGTATCCCTCTTGAGTTAAACAGATGACGTCAATCCACTCATCATCACCTCAAGCCTCTACTCTAAGAAGGAACACCAGCAAATAGTCTAAAAGGTAGATGAGGCACTAGTCATATCAGTCGAGGTGGGCAGGTGGGAATGTGATGAAGCCAAGAACAGCCACTTACATAGAGCTAGGCCCCCGCTGCGGCTACAAGCAGATCACTACTCTAGGTATGATTGTGGACAGCCATCTCTCTTTCAAAGCACAGGTTGAAGCCTGAACAGAGAAGGCCAAGAAGGCTTTGTCTGTTCTCATCGGATCCGCCTAGGAAACAGCAATGGAGGCATGTCTCCTCGAGCAAGGGGAGCACTTTTCACACACTGCATCCTACCAATCTTCCTTTGGGGGGCAGAACTATGGTTCAAAGTGTTAGAATGCCGTCCATTCCGTCGTTCATTCCGCCCATACCTTGCTATACCACTTGCATCGGCTTGCACTCATATGGCGTGCTTCATACCTTGCACGCACTCATATCGTGGCTTCATGGAATGCTATACCACTTGCAACAGCTCGAACTCATATGCGTGCTTCCTGCCTAGCCATACGGCTCGCAGCGGCTTGCACATCATATGTCGTGCTTCACGACATTCTTCACACATATGGTGTGCTTCATGCCTAGCTGTACGGCTTGCAACGGACATGTCCTTCTTCTTCTCCTTCTCCTTCTCCTTTAGATGTCCGTTCATACATGTATATATATCTCGTTCATATTCCTACTTGTTCGGGATAACCAAGTCACATACAACTGGATACGTACAAACAGAGGTCCGCAGAAGAGCTGGCTCTATCACATCGGCAAAGCAGATTCAGCAGAGTGCGTTTGCGGTCATCCATCGGAGACAGTAGGTAGTACATATCGTCTTCAATTGCCCACGCTTTGATCCGCTCCCGGAGACCTTTTAGGAAAAAAACGCTGTCGGGAAGAGCTTGACAAGCCGGAATGGAGAAAGGAGGCGGAAGAGGAATATGAGGCTACGGAAACCTTTTTCAAGTTCTTATATCACGAGCTGACCTAGTATAATTGTCGGAGAGTTACTTTTACGAGTCCCTTTTGTTATTTCAGTCCATTTCATCCAGTCACAACTTTCTTCGGAGGTCATTCATTTCAGTTCTTATCCGCGAGTTTCACAGTTCTTTAGTCTAGGAGGGGAGGCTCAGTCAGGCCTGCGGGCCATCGGCTCGTCCGTTAATGACAACATGGGGCCTCATATTCCTTCATATTTGTACGTATTTTGCGTGGTTCTGGCAGATTAACTTGCCTTAACCTTGAATCCACCCGGGTTTCTGGGTGCCCCCCTAACGGTGCCGCATAGGAGTAGGTAACAAGTATTTTTAAAAAAAAAAAAAGGTCACATACAAGTCTTCACTACAATACAATACATGCACTCACTGCATATTCGAATGTCTTCTTCATATTCGTCTCTCTGCTGTGACCATCTCTCTCTATTCGTACCTTCTTTCGTTGGACACTTGGTTCTCTCCGCTCGCCTATCTCTATATAAACCGCAGTTTCGAGCAGGCCAGACCCCGTTTAGCCAAGATAGAGCTGCTAGAATATCAAGCCTTACTAAAGATACGTGGAGCATACCATGGCACCTCCAAGGAAATGCTAGGCTTTATTGCCAATGTGGAACTCTGATACTGAATTACCTACATGATATTGCTGCATGCTGGGCAGCATGAGCAATACGAACAGGTAACCCACAAATACACACCATGCTATCCTCCTCATCTAACCCTTCCCCCTCAATGCCATCACCTCCGCCTTCAATAATGCCACTCCCTCAGCCTTTTCCTTCCCTAGATAGTCTCGGCAATAGTAACTCATACACCCCCTAGCGGCCTGATCCACACAACTCTTTACGAACCTACAGATATGCATTCCAAATGCAAGCACAGGTGGGTAATTAAACTAGGGAGCATGTTAGAGGAGGGCTATCGGCTTTGTTACACAGGTGGCACAGGAAGGGCAGGACACCACGCCGCAGCCTTTTACGCGGAAGATATTAGGAGAGGCAACTCCAATCCAAGACCTCGGGATACTTATACCTGGGCACAGAATCAACAGTCGCCGATACAGAACATCACGCTCGAGTTCTAGCCCTTCCCTTAGAGCACACAAAGAGACCTCAATGGTCAGCCTGCTATTCCTCATCAGCAATTTCAGCCGCTATCAACATCTCGCGAGGCCTCCAGCCTCCCAGAAGCAATATCAAAGCTAAGTTAGCGGAGCTCTTGATCGAGCGAGACAACAACTACTTCGACACCTCCATCTCCTGGATTCGTTCACACATCGATATCAAAGGCAATAAGGAGGCGGAAAGGTCAATGATGGAGACCAATTGTCCTATCTAATACAGTCGGCAAACTACCAGAAAAGCTAATTGCTGATGAACTCCAAGTCATGACGGAGCTCTTCCACCCACTACAATATGGATCACGGAAGGGTAGGTCAGCAATTGATGTAATGATGCTGACAATATCAACAGCAGAAAAGGCAATACAGGAGGGGGAAAAGCTACGCTTTTGGGAAAAGACATAGTCTCAGCCTTCAACAATACGAGAACGGATAAGGTCCTACGGATCCTCCAGGAACACAACATACCATGGAGGCTCATACAGTTCGTTAATAGATTCCTCCAACCCCGCACATTCCCTATAAGCTGGGATGGACAAACCAGAGGACAGGCACGGATGGACCAAGGAGCCCCCCAAGGCAGCCCACTCTCACCAGTCTTATGGCTCATCTATATAGGTCACACCCTCAATAAAACAACGAGGGCACTCCCCTAGCAACAGATAAATTTCAGGGAAACAAGGACACATACAGCTGCATCAAGGAAACCGACTCCCCCATCCCATACCATCCAGCTCTTTTCATACGTCGATGATATCAACCCTCTAATCACGAGCAGACTCTGCACAACAGAACACAACAAGTTAGTGAAAGATGTCAACAACGCACTAGAGGAAATAGCAGCAGAGGACAAACTCCAGTGGGACCCCAACAAGGAGTCCAGGCTGGACTTCCACGCAAAAAGCAAGACAAAGTACCAAAAGACGCTAGGCATCACAATAGCAAGCAACTTCTCATGGAAAAGACATATCAAGGGTCGAACATCCAAAGCTATGAGCGTGCTGAGAGTGCTAACCGCTCTAGGTAACCAGAACGGAGGAATGAGTCCGCAGGCCCTAAGAGCTCTCTACACTGGATGCGTACGAAGCATCTTCACATGGGGGGCAGAACTATGGAAACCACAAGACCAGCTTCTACAACCAATGCAACGCTTAGAATACCAAGCCTTAAAGAGAATCACAGGTGGATATCACGGCTCGAGCCACCAAGCACTAGGATGGATCGCCAATATTGAACCTTTACAGGACAAGATAGAGGACATGAAGCGCTGTTGGGTGGCAAGAGCAGTCAGAACAGGCGACCGGCAGATAAAAGCCTACATTGAAAAGTGTTGGAACGCACATCCGGTACACCCGCTATCCAGCAAAAGGATCGCCGCCGCCGGCAACCACCAACACTGTCAGCCGCCAAAACACCGATATCACCGAAGCCACCATTTTTCAGCTGAACATAAGAGTCATACAATCGCATACGCAATCATCTTACGTTCGTACATACGCAATCATTATTATTAATTATTTGCGTATGTTGGGTTGAGTCAAACTCTGGTTGCCACCCGGTTGTCGGTCGTCGCACATTTCCTTAATTCTTATTGGTCGATTAACACATCCCTGCGCTTGTCATTTACCCTGAAATTCCATGTATATAGACACCGCTCCGGACCTGTATTTTATCGACAATCAAGCAAGTCTTCAATTCGCCTCGTTCTCACTCGCATTATTCTTCTCCTAGTTCTATTATCCACTTCGCGTTTTACCACCCGCTGTAGTAGGTTTATTACTAGAGATCTGCTGTACACCCGTGCTCACTGCCGTTGCCGCCGCCGCCTCGCTAGAACCACTTCCGCTGCCTAACAAGATACCGTATTAATTCGCAAGTAAGAATGCTGTCTTATTCACGAACGGGCGGTCGGAGGGGCCTTAAATTTACTGTCTTATATGCGATACTAGCTTAAACACGAGATACTTTCTTATAAAAGAATTTCCGCGGAAAAAATAAAAAATTCCGACAGTAGTATAATTGGTATCTAGTTACACGATCTCCTCCCCAAGCGTAATGGCAGCATATCGAACAGCCTCTTCTTCGGTATTGTAATCTCCCTGCTCATTGCCACTTCCATCCGCTTCCTCTTCATCATCCACAATCTCAAGGTCTGAACTTTCATCCTCCGTGTCTGTTGGCAGGTCAGGTTGGTCTTCAGACTCAGGAGGTAATTGCCACTCAGGGACTGTATAGTTCGGGATTCCTTCAATATGAATCTCGGAGTCTGCTGTACCATCGATTGGGACAGTGATTCCACATTTGCGAAATGAGCGAGTCTAAGTAGTATTAGCTAAGTATAGGTGGATGCCGGAACTTGAAGGTTGTACTTACAATCATATCATGGTTGGCAGATACTGACTTCCATGCCTCGGCTACCCATTTGGTCATAAGAATTCGCCGTTGGGAAGCAGTATATTTATTCTCCATCCAGGAGGAACCATAACGGGAACTGTATGCATATCCTTCATCTTTTTTTGACAGTCAGGATTTAAGCATTTTTTCGGAAATACCTAGAATCTGTGCAACACGGTATTTTGAAAATCGCCGAGCTATAACTGCCTCCGTAATTGGATCGATAGAGGGGGAGGTATGTTCTTTAGCATATGTGATAGCTGCCAGTTTGAATTCCCGGGTGTATTGATGTCTTCGGACTGGAATATTCAAAGTGGGGGCTTGCTTTCCAGCCTCACGTAAGGCATTGAAGTGTACAATGTCTTGTGCCACATCAAGTCCTTCGGAATCCACGTTTGATAGTCCTGGAATCGCTGTCCGCCTGCTAGAGTTCTGCAGTTGCAATACTGAGGTTGCGCGAGGTTTTTGGCCAGTGGTTTGCGCACTGGGTCCAGGACGAGGCGCCTGTGGAATTGGCATCGCAACAAGTGATGGTGATGAGGGAAAGAACCGGTTGCGCCAGTCAACGTTGATATTACTATACTACTGTCTTATAAGAAAAATTTGCTGTCTAAAACACGATTCGGATATCTCGGCCAAAATTAGGCTGTTTTACCCCTGTCTTATACGCGAATACTGTCCTGCCGAGTAACACTTTCTTACTTGCGAATTAATACGGTATCTCCACATATCTTTTGTTAAAAAGGGCACCTCATGGCATGCTAGCAATGACCTTCACCAAATAAGAACCCCTATCTCAGAAGCCTTCTTTCTAAATGGAGTAAGAAAAGAGGAGCTCTCGTATGGAGAAAGGGAGGATACAACACCCTTTCCACTAATCTACAAGGAAATCATAGACCCTAAGTCAGAGCAATCTAAGTACCTAGGTCATTGGGCAGCGGGAATAGGACATATCCAGGAAGAAGGGTGGAGAGTCTGCTACACAGATGGTACAGGTCGAAAAGGAGTGGTGGCAAGCGGAGTTTACAGTGAAGATCGAATAGGAGGCACTCCCAAGGACTATGGAGGCTACCTGGGGACCAGGCCACAGTGGCAGATGGCGAACTCTTTGCAATGCAACTGGCCCTAATCAATGAGAGCTCAGACATGTTGGCGATCCTCTCAGATTCTCAGGCAGCGGTCCAGGCAATCCGCAATATGAGTTCAGGCTCCCCCCCAGATCCGGCATCGAGAAGGAAATCAAGACCCTCCTAACCACAAACCCACATAGGGACCTCCAACTATCATGGGTCAGGGGTCACTTAGGCATCCCAGGCAACGAAAAGGCGGACCAGATCGCAAGCTTTCAGTCTCACTTAGGGGAAGTCACAGGCCGAGGACACACAGTAACAGAAGGAGGCATCCGCGCAGCATCCAAAGCCACACGGAAGAAAGCAAGGACCAAAGCCGGATATGGCATGAGAAGAACAGAATGGAACCGACATGCTCTCTCAACCTACACATGGATGCGAACGAACAGAGGCCCACAAAAGAGCTGGCTACACCACATCGGCAAAGCGGAATCACCAGAGTGCGCATGTGGTCACCCCACCGAGACGGGGGAGCACGTTGTCTTCCAGTGTCCACGCTTCGATCGACCTCGCAGAATCCTCCTAGGGGAGAAGAGCAGCTGGGAAGAGCTCGACAAACCGGAGTGGAGAAAAGAGGATGAAGAGACATTTGAGGCCACAGAGGCCTTCTTCGGGTTTCTATTCCGTGAGTTCACTTAGGAGGAGGCATCGTTCCAGGGATTATTCACGAGTTTCTTTATCTCAGTCCACTATTTCTATACAGCAGGTTATTATTTACGAGTCCCCTTTGTTGTCAAGTCCACAAGTTAGTCCTTTTAGTTCATCCTTTTTCCGCGAGTCCTTCAGTTCTTTGAGTTGGGGTAAGGCCTAGTCAGGCCTCCGGGTCATCGACCAGTTCGTTCATGACAGCATGGGGCTTTACCCCTATCCGTGTACCTAGTTTGCGTGGGATTGGCAGATTAACTTGCCTCTCCCCTGAATCCACTGGGTTTCCATGTGGCTCCTCATAGCCCCCCTAACGGGGCTGCATAGGAGGATCAAAGTATTTAAAAAAAAAAAAAAAAAAAAAGGAGGCGGAAAGACTCGCTACTTTTGCCTCAGCCTTGGGTCAGATCTCTCTCCAAGATTCGATCGTCACAGAGCATCAGACAGCTCTCCAACGCTATAAGATCCACAGGACGAACTACCCCTGGATATGGCATACGGAGAATGGAATGGAACTGACATGCACTCTCCACTTAAACGTGGCTCAGATCCGACAGAGGACCCCAGACGTACTGGCTCTAAGTCGGACTCAAGCAGTTGCCAATGCGGTCACCAAACGCAAGACGGCCGACACATCACCTTTGACTGCCCCAATTACCACGAGCAAAGACGGGATCTCGGCAGCATCAAGGATTGGGGGGACCTCGACTGCCCCATAAGGATTAAAGAGGAGGATGGAGAGGACTGGGATGCTGTAGATGCCATTTTCAGTTTCCTGTATAGACGGTTGGCCGGGAGGAGCGGCCCTTGAGCACACAGACGTTTGAGAGATGGAACTTTGACTTTCGGTCGGGTTCGTTATTCATTTGCTGATTTGATTTCAAAAAAGTTTTTTGTTGTTTCCCCCATTTCTTCCGGTGCAGACCCAAGTCAGGCCTCCTGGGGCCATCTGGAATCTAGCAGGTTAATGACAGCATAGGGATCCGCGTCACTCGAGTTCCTATTATATTTCGATCTGTTTGTTTGTGCTTTCCCTTCGGGGTACTTGGGGTTATACGTTATATTTTATGGTTATGTACTTAGCGTCGGACCTGGCTGATTAACTTGCCTTGTCCCTGAATCCACCCTGAATCCACCTGGGCTTCCAGGTGGCTCCTCATGGTCCCCTTAATGGGACCGCATAGGAGTATTGAAAAAAAAGGGAAAACGTAAATAATGTCCCCGACCAGCAGAGCGTCCATAACATCTCTCCGGAACCATTCAAGGACCACCACATGAAGGGTAACAACGGGGCATGCACCATAGATTCGAAAGGGCAGGCGCTCATGGAATTGAAGCATATTACTGAAGCGGGAACCCAACACCAGCCCCAGCAAGCCGGGGAAGGGCAAGTGGAAGGCAAATGCAAGCAAGGGCGAACGAAGGCGACAACCCACTCACCTCCTACCGGTAGCCCAGGCGAGGTAGGACAAAAGAAGAACGGTAAAACCCTGGACAAAAGCAGAGGAGATTCGAACAGACATGGTACCATTCTGGGACCGATGAGGACTGAGTATTTTTTCAAAAACTGAAAAAAAATCTATTCAACCTAGAAATGGTAGCTATTACCCGTATCTGTCTTAATGGGAAACACAGTGGCCTTCGTTAACGAACGTTGTCTTGCAGATACATATTATCACTGCCAAGAGTCTGGGACCGAGAACAAGCTCCGTAATGGGTATGTATATATATATATATATATATATAAAAAAAAAGAATATGACAGTGGTTGATACATAAACGTTGATTAATTAATTTTTTTGGTTATATCTTCAGCGAAATACATGACAAAATACATGGTGAAGTTCTTCTTAGACCCTATTTGATATAGGGAGCCTGCGCACCAACGTCAAGGTGATGAACTTCATAGCGCAGGTTCCTTTCTCTTTCTTCCTCCTTTCCCATACGACACCCCTTTCCATTAAACTTCACTTCCGCGTACTTGTTCCTAACTCACACGTCAGCTTCAATTCATAGAGTATTGTTCATTAGACAAAGGAAAGAGTTAAGTAGTTTCAACGTAGTTTTTGGTTGATTAACAAAAGAAAAGGGTTTAGACGGTTTTGGATGCGAGTATAAGAATCGTTGATGCCAACAAGACAGCACACCAATTGTAAGCTATAGCAGGTGGCTTCAGTCGGTAACGAGGCGGGAAACTTTGCGTCTATGGGGCTCAACAGTTGGTTGTCACAATCCCTCGTGGGATCTCAGACTCCAGCGCTTGGCTGCGAGGTGGTTGAAGAGAAAAGAAGAAAGGGAGATTGGAGGGAAAGAGGGGTACTTATAGGATTTCTGGGACTCTGCCAAGGATTGGGTAGTGTTGGGGGAGCGGGCTTGGCTGTGCGGGCTTGGCTGTCAGGTCTCCAAGTATGGTTGGGAGTGTATGCTCTAGTAGACCCACCGACACGACCGATGCTCTAATTGCGTAGTCTGGTTCTAATTGCGCAGTGGTTATTCTTCCGCTGCTGTCTGCGTATGCTAACCTCCAGCCTCCAGCATAGTCTGGTTGGCGCAAGCCTCTCGTAGCGTGCCAACCAGACTATCTCGTAGCGACCTCCAGACTAACTGCCTGAAAAATGCTCCTTGCACCCTCTGTGGTAGTCTCATGCCAAGTGAGGGATAGTGCAACCAGACTACTAGAGCATACACTCATAGGAAGGGAAACCCAGACCTGGAATTAGGAGTTATAGGCATCCAAGCCACAGTTATCGACAGCGAACGAAATAGCAACCTCCTCCTGACTCTACACAAGCCCCCCCGACAGTAAGGAGAAACGTTTTCGGGCATAACAAAAAGGCCCCCGGGCGTCAACTCAAGATAACGCATTCATCGAGCTCTATCTCATATCCCAAGTTAAGATTCAGGAACCTCTTTGCACACTTTTCCCGTCGCTGAACCCCCAGAATCCCACGATATCCGCGATTCTCCCCTACCGCACTGTATCGTGTGTTCGTCCTGCCCGGGGATCGGCTGATTCGCGAATGGGATAGTTCCCAGGCAGGACAGCCTACCCAGGAATGGGTATTCCTGCTTGGGCTGTCCTACTCCAGGAATTGGCCCAATACAAGTAGGTTGGTCAGTTAAGGTAGACTCACCGGTGGATATGCGTATACAGGCCAGTTAAAGTAGGGTTGTGGACTCTAACGAGCTAAGGTAGGCTTGCCACGTGATACATATGCCAGCCAGTTAAGGTAGGCTCACCGGTAGAAAATGAATAGTCTGAGTCTGATAGGGAAGCCCCACAACCTCTACAGAATTACGAGGACCTAGTCTGGTTGGCCAACCACACTAGCGCGAAGACCTACCTACTCCTACCTGTTCAAAAAATACTAAGCTCGTCAAAAATTAGTGAAGCGGTATGAACCAACATAAAATTGAGGTTTTTGCTATTGGAGATAGTGTTACCGGTAGTATACATATGTATCCCTTGACAAGATAGGCGACCGACGACTCTATTGTCTTGTGCGAAAACTTCATCATCATTGATCAACCACATATGTCTTATTGGATTGACACCACCCAACTCGTGAGCTACTACCCATTGCGACCAATTATATGCGCATAACATTGGTATTTTAAAGGGATTTAATATTTCTACGTCTGAGTGTGCATGGCCTGATATTGGCCTGATATTGCGCTGCAATACATCATACTTCGTGAAGCTACTCCCCGTACTGCACTTGGTTTATATTCTGAAGTATGTCTTCCGCATTTTGTATTAATTTCCACCTGGACTTACATTTATGACAGAATTCCTGCCAGTGCAAGGGGAATGCCAAACCTGACAATGCAGCTGTATTAAATCCGACTTCTATGTTTAGTAGCCGCTGCAATCCATCACATAGCTGCTTGAATACCCCTATCCACCAAGATGCGCAGTTGCAATTGGACTTGGAAGCGGACTTGGGAGAAGACTTGGAACTGGAGGAATCTAGGCAACACTTGGATGCAGACCTTGAGGACCATGGTGATATTTCATTACTAAGTACCATTCATGTTCGTCCGTACTGATAAGTAAGCATGTTGATATGTTATTATTTAGTATTCATGTTCGTTAGCACTGATGTATTTCATCTTCCTTATTTTATTATTATTTTTCTTTTATTTTAAGAGAAAAAACTCACTCCTATTTCTTCACCTTCCATTTACCCTCACTAAATTACTACATTTGGTTATCGCATTCCAGGGGAGGCCAACTCATAATCTGGCCTCCGGAGGAATATCATTGTTTGCATCCCCGGGCAGGACAATATTCGTGCGTAGACCACCCCTCCCAAAAATTGTGTGGCTTCCCGGGCAGGACAGAACAAAGATATCACGGGATGCCACTAGACCCACCAGACCAACAAATCCAGGATTGTCAATGGAGAGACACCTCTAGTCTGGTTGGCACAACACCCTCGTAGGACTAAGACACCTCAAAGGGGATCTCCGCCCCATTCCGCCCCAATCAGGAGCTCTTTGGTTCACCGTCACCGATGAACACAGGCCTTGCTGCAGGGGCCCCGACACCTCCCCCTGGCTTCCAACGGAGATCACCTTCTCCACCACCACCACCCTCCGTAAATAATGCCCCCGACTAGCAGAGCGTCACAACATCTCCCCGGCGCTGTTCACAGACCACCACATGAAGGGTAACGAGGCATGCACCATAGGTTCGAAGGGGCAGGCGCTCATGGAATCGAAGCATAACACTGACGCCACCAAAGTCTGCGAGCCCAACACCAGCCCCAGGGCAAACCGGGGAAGGGCAAGGGAAAGGCAAAGGCGGGCAAGGGCGAAGGCGGCAACCCACTCAATTCCTAGCCCTGGCGAAGCAGGCCAAAAGCATAAGGGCCTGGCGGGGGCACACATCATATAGGAGCTGGCACAGGCACGACCCAGGCCAGAAGCAGAGGAGATACGAGCAGACATGGATGCCAACTTTATCGAGTCCCATGAGGAGTCAACCTCTGCAAAGGCCTTAGCCCCCAAGGAAACGGTGGAGGATGTGAAGGAAGCCACGAACAACGTCTCTACCGGTATCTCCTGGTGCAAGTCGACCCCGAAACTAAGCCATCACCAGCGCCAGTCCCCCACCCAATCCTTTTGGAACGCACCCACTACCACACAGCTCGATTCTCATTGACACTGCACTGACTCACAGATCACCAAAAACGACTCAGCTAACAGGGAACCGGTAATTCCGGCCCCAGGTTCAGCCCCCATAACTCCCAGGGCACGTATGTCAACGCCGGCGATGAAGGATGAGATTAGTACGGAGAAACGGAAGAGGGAGGAGAAGGAGAAGCATGAGAAGGCATACGCGCAAGCTACTGAGAAGCAGGAGAAGTTGAAGAGGACCGGGACTAAGCAAACAGTCCGCAGCGCTCTCACCCAAGGCTAAGGAAGCAAAACCGGCAACAGCAATGTTCCCGCCAGCCTTCCTGTTGGAACACCTGGCGTAATCCAGACAGAGTCCGATGACCCCGATGACTCCGATAACGGCAACAGTGAGAGAAGGAGACTTATAAAGGTGAATGTCCCCCTATGTCAAAGGCGAGCAGAGATTCGTCACGAGACTTCGCAACGAAGGTCTACAGATGGAGGAGACTAGGAGGGGGTTACCTAGACCCCGTGCGGGCACGCACACTATCGGCGGAACCCCCAAAGGCTCTCGAGAGGAACCCAGCCTGCAAACGCAATCCCAAGACCGAACCCACCACCAGTCCTCTCAGCAGCCCTCCGGAACCTACCCTGACGGCTGCACTGAGTCCCGCATTCTTCGGCCTTACATCCACAGAGGTTTTAACCACCTCATTATCCTCGGACCCAGATTCAAAATACAAAGGCAGATGGGCAGCAAAGATAGGCGGGATTTTAGAAGAAGAATGGCGGGCCTGCTGCACGGACGACACCGGAAGAGGAGGCCATCATGCGGCAGCCTTCTACGCAGAAGAGAGAAAAGGCAACCCCCCATTCATGTTTGGGGGAACAATCCACAGTAGCAGACGCAGGTTGCAGAAATTGAGGGAGTTAAAGGAAGAGAGGAAGAAGAGGATTGAGCGAGAGGAGTTAGCAGGAAGCCAACTACAGATTTGTGAGAAAAACTGGAAGTGGACAGAGAAGGAGGCAGGGGAGAGATCGAGGAAGCTGTTGGTTTCAGAGCGGAAGATATGGCAGACAAAGGGTAAGGCTCTACCGGTTGAGACGGTATCGGTTGGAACCCAGTCGGGCCAGGTAGCGTAAGAGGGGCAGAAGATGCCGGTAGTGGCTGCAGTACATACAGAGGTAGGGATTGAGGGGAGGGGGGGCAAGAGACAGTGAGGATGTTGTGATGGCAGATAGGCCAGACATGTATATGAAGACCTATCTGGGTATGAGGATGAGGACGAGGCTCCAGTAGCAGTAGCACCTCCAATTACCAAAAAACAGGCTGCACCACGTCCGGCAGCAAAGGCTGGGAAGAAATCCCGACCAGCCAAAATACCCCCACAGAAGACACCACCTAATGACAAATTGGCGAAGGCGGTTGTAATTCATGGGGTCCACCTGCCAGAGACCCATGGCAGATATCATACAGGATATGGGAGTAAGGGGGATTATGGGGGCACGTTGGCTCCTGGGGAGTAAGGGGAGATTGGGTAAAGCCACCAGCTCCGTGGTTGTATTTTTTGACAGGAAGATAGCTGTTGGGAGCCACCTGAAGATGAGGGGACGCTGGCTCCCAATTGAGGCTTATGACTTTGAGAGAGGAAGGAAGAGGGTGGATTTGCGCGATGACCGGTCATGGACTTCTCGGTGATGGCTTTTATCATGCGTCTTTTTTACCTTGTTTGGCATTTCGCACCCCCATACAGTTTATACAGGTGGCGGGTCTTTCACAATTGTAGTTCCATTAGTTGGCTCGTGTGTTCCGTGAGCGTACCGAGTCTTTTAAGATGAGGGAAGGGGGCCGTCTCATAGCCTAAGGCTCCAATTTTTTTTTTTTTTGGACTCTATATATCACAAGCTTGTTGGCTAACATCATCACTTATTCCCTTTCCGTGACCCTGAGACCCTTGACTTCCGCATTCAGTGTTTCCCCAAGCCTCTCAAGCCTTGCTCTGCATTCAGTCCCCTTCACCCGTTGCACGCCTTGAACACCCGCTCATGCCTTGAACAGCCGGCAATTACCTTCATTCAACACCCTCATCTTAAAATACTCGGTATACCCTGGGAAAGAATAAGTCTTTAAAAAAAAAAGAGAATGCGATTAGTACCCCACAAATTTCACAGTTTTGTTTTTGTCAGTTGGCTCTGTTCCGTGAGCGTACCCAGTCTTCCAAGATGAGGGAACAGGGCCATCTCATAGCCTAAGGCTCATAAACGTACAGACTTCAAAGAAGGAAAAACAAAGCAAGAGGTGTTTTGCGGTGTTTATGACATTAAGGGCGTTAAATTTCCTGTTTCATTTTTTGCTAGGGGCGTAGTCTGGCTTGGAGCGTTGTAGTCGAGTTGGCGTCCCCGTCAGTTGACTAGCGCCTGTGACGAGGGGAGGACGTGTCACCCCTCGTGCGAGTATTGCTGAGTCAGCTATGCTTTACTTGACCAGGGCTAAAGATCTCTTCACTAGAGTACAGTCAACGCAGTGCAATTACCTCGACACGGTTCAGCGCCCTCACAGTTGGAAAGGTCCGAAAGAAACGCCGAAGAGCGTAGTGATACCCCAACCTGTCAACGATTGTAATAATCCAGGTAGAACCATTTACCTCCATCAAGCGGTGGATTGACTGTGCGTCCCTCAAACTCGCCGGATCGGCTCACCATGGATATCAATACAGTGCTGCATGCGCACTGTAGAGAACGTAGGCTTAAGACGCGTTGCTTGAAGCCTTTGCACGTTGGGATACCGATGTTTGGATCTGTGAATCTAGAGGTGAGGCCTACGAAAATCACTCGTTTGAAACCTCCAAAACAGAGGAAATCACTGAGGGAGGCACTTCTAGAGCTACCCAAGAGGTGGGGGATACATTTCGGGTTGACCATGATTTTATTTGAGTTATCAAACACCCTAGCCGGAGAAATGGACGAGAGGGTAGCAATTCGGGAGCTCATAGCAAAGTACATGAAGCAGTGGACTGGGAGGGCAACTATTCTTCAACCAGAGCATCTATGGTTCCGGAACAATTACAGATGGAGCATAAAACCAGCAGGGACACTGACCAAGACCGTACCAGACTTCCAAGGCATTCCTCTGGCGGAGGTAAAGTCAGCAACGGACACAAAACCGTTATCACCTGCGGAGGATGGTTTCACATCACTATTGGTATCGTGGCCAATTTTTACCTGTATCTCTGGTTATCTACACCAGAGTGATATTCGCTCTTTAAGACTTGTATCGAAGGCAATGCATCGACTCCTGACATATATTTGTGGATCCGGATGGTCATTGGTGACGCAGCGACTGACTTGCAAGCATAGCATTCGTCATAGCTGTTGGTTTTGCAGGATTTGTGTATGCTTGGTAACTTTGCCCCGAACTCTGGTGATTGGACGTTGGACTACTAGTCCATATACAGGATAAGGGCTGATTATTCATTACCACTATTAGGATTGTGCCGATGCACTGTTCTCTCCTTGTTGGGAAGGAGAGAAGATTACCACCACAACAGCCTGGCAGGTTAGTGGGATTTGGCCAAGAACCTACGTGCTAAGACTCATTTGCCGGGAGTGTTTTATCTTGGGCACAAGAAAACATGGTTTAGTCTCATCGGTCCCGAGTTCAAGATATCTCCATCAGCCAGACCTGTTTTATGATATCAGCAGCGACTTTTGCTTGCCCCATAATTATCTTACCAATGAACAGCGGTATTGGTGTGATTCCGATGGCAGACGAGGATCGAATAGTAACCTCATGGATCCCCACTACCAAAGTGAACTTCAGCGTGATTGGCAGCAACGTGTATATCGCAATTCTCGGGTCGGTTTAACTAGAAGGACCCTCCCGCCAGCGTCCACGTCGTTCAGACTGCAGTTAGAGGGAAGTAACAGGTTTATTCGCCATTTCTTGGAACAGTGGGAGATGAGGAAGTTGGTAATTGCTTTTCGAGGATTGAATTTGGGTTGCCGAAAGCGCTCTGGCTTGGATAAGTAACCTGAGCTGTCATGCCTCAAGGGATTAGCATCACTCGGGAAGGAAGTACTAGGGATTGCAAACCACTAGCAACAGCAAAAGATCTACCTTGGATGTTGGGAACTAGAAGGCTCAGTATCTACACTGAGACTGGAGACCTCGAATAAGTGTCTGGGTTCTGATTGGGTTATAGGTACGCTTGGATACAATATCACCACAGAGTATCTAGTCTTTTCAAATTATGCACTTCACAGCCAGAAACATTATTACATAAAACTTTTTCCTATCGCTCTGAAAAGTGCTCGAGCAACGTGATCACTAGGAGCTTCCTAGTTATTGTTTTTTTTTTTTTTTTTTTTTGAAAAAGCTCGTTACTCCTATCCGGGTCCCAGTAAGGGGACCATGAGGAGCCACCCGGAAACCCGGTTGGATTCGGGACAAGCAAGTTTATCTGCCAGGTCCGGCGCGAGAAATAAATCAAAAAGGGGGAATCCTGATTAATAGGTTTGTGCCCGATGACGCAAAGAGGCCTAACTGAACTCGAACCAAAGCTGACCAATAAAAACCTTTCGCCAGTAGAAAGACACCAGAAAATTCAACAAAACATCTTGCAGGTAAAAGATTCGAGTGCAGGTGAGAAAATGCGGAAAATCAAAGAAAAGTCGCTCAAGTAGGAAACAAATATCCCGCAAGTGGAAACCAAACCCTTACCCGAAAATACTCGACTGGGGCAAAGTAAACAAAACCATAAAACCGGACTCAGTGGGAAACCACAAATCGCTTGACCCTCGTCAAAATTATGTTTCAAGTAGGAAACCCGCAAATGGTTTCTAATCGTTCTGGTGGGAACAGTCACATGTCCCAGTTGTATACTGTGGTGCGGAAAAATCTCCTCCCATGCGGTGCCCGTACCGAATATCAATCTCTTTCCTTTGGTAGACGACTAGTGAGGAAGCCGTCTTTCAAACTCTTCTATCCTCTTGCAATAACCAGCGGATACCAGAAATTTGAGCCGCCTGGCTATCCAATTTTGTTGGGGCTGCGTGTAGGACCACAGTTAGTGCTTGTGTTGTTGGCTTCTTGGGTTTTTGTGGTGCTCGAGGTGTTCGGAAGTGATGTCACCTTCGCTGGGGCTTTGCCCTTACCCTTTGTTTGTGGGGGGGGAGGGGGGCGGAGTTAGAGGATGGAGAAGCTGTCATTGCCGCCGACTCCTTACCTTTGACTTTTGGTGGTGCGGCTCGCGGTCGCCTTGGTATTCATTGGGATGGACAGTTCGGAGTGGGGGTAGTTCCGCAGTTTCGGTCGCTGTCCTAGCATATGTGCGTACTGGAGCGGGATCGGTGTTGCTGGAGAAGCTGTTCCATGTCTTAGGTGCTGGTGTCTGTATTTGAGTCCCCGCCGTTGTCATTGTGGTCAGGGGTGTGGTTTGGGTGTCTGAGTCAGACAGGACTGGCGGTGGTGGTATTTTTTGCTGTGGGAGTATAAGCTACTCTATATATTGCTGATGCTTTACTTCTCTATTCTGATACATGCCCCCCATATCGATGTTGCCGTTTTCGATCCCTTGAATTCTACAGACTGCCTTTTGGGCTCCATGGACGAGGTCTAAAACGCCGTAAACATAAAAAAATGCCATTTGTTAAGAATCGTCTCCTCAACATGCGGTTCGAAAGATTCCATGCTGTGGACAGGGTCGTTAGACGATTCTCCACGTCCTTGGGGGCTGGTGGCGGGGGGTCTGGTGGGTTTTGGCCGTGCTTGGGCGGTGGCCATGCTCGCGTCCCTTTCATATCCGTCTAGAGATGGTTGCTTGGGGTGCCCGGTGACTGGCAGCCGAGTCTTGAGTGGATTACTTGATCCATCTTTCCGGGATTGTCCTTTCTCTTTCCCTTGCCTGGCATGCCGTTTTCTCTGTATTTGGTTAGTCGTGGAGGTTCGTTGTTGGTGTGCGATGTGACCAAGTGGTGTGATTGGGGAGCGCGAAGTTGTGGGAGTTATCTTTCCCCGTACCTATTGGCCGCTCACACTGTTTGGTGCTGGAGATCTTGACGTGGCAAGAAGCCAGTACGGTAGGGTCTGGGAAGAATTGCACGAAGTCGTGAGAATTTGAGTATTAGAAGCCGGGGAAAAGTGTAAGAGAAGGTCGCTGGAAGTGGATTTGGTGTAGAATGAATTGCTCGTCAAGCTCTACGGTATCGAGTGGTGCGGGATTGTAACCCGGGGGCCCTCGTGTCGTAGAGTTATGGATTTGAATTTGTGGTTGAGCCTGCTCGAGTGGGTTTGTTCCTACTTATGGAAAAATCGTACGCCAGGTTTTTTGTTCAGACCGGTTCAGCAATCGCCCTAGTTGGGCCAATGGGGCACTGTTGACGGTTGGGCCTACCCATGTACCAATTGTTTCCCTCTTCCCACTTGCTACGTCCCTGATGAGATTGATCCTGGTACCGGTATTTATCATGGTCATCCTGTGTGGGGTAGCCGCAGTACGTATGAACTGGCATGCAAGTCGCACTTGCAAGTGGAGCGACTCCAGTTGGACCCGCTGTTTGTCCGTAGTAAGGTGTAGGTTGAAAGCTCGTATCGATACCAGGCTCTTCTATGGATGACATGGCTACTGGGCTCGGGTCTGTTTACTGAGAGCTCGCCTAGCCTCTCGAATGCCGTGTCGGGAGGTTCAGTCTGCTGATGGCCGAGCACGAAGCCTATGCATGTGGTGCGCCTGCGCCCCTTAAGATAGTCGGCTTTCTTGTTAGCTGGGAGCTGCAGCTCTACGAGATGCCTGTATCCAGCTTGTTAATCGCCTGAACTCAACATGTATCGGTAGATTGAGGTTGGGTACCCGCTGCGAGGTTGTTGGGGTGGATATTTAAGTTGGCTGCCTAGTAGGAAAAGAGGCGGTATCCTAGAGCCACTTTTTGGCTAAATAAAATTACACATTACTCATATGCCATCCCAGCAAGGGGACCATGGGGCCCACCGGGAAACCCGGGTGAGGAACGAGAATTAAAAAAAAAAAAAAAGGAAACCAGAGAGGATTCAGGAAGGCAAACCAATCCTTAGGCTCAACAGAAGTATAGACTTTAAAAAAAAAAAAACTGCCAGGTCCGACGGCTATGTACAGCAATCTAGTTTCGAATGGGCCTTGGTAGTGGAGGATAGAGGTTAGTCTCGTGCCCAGACCATCGTAAGAGGATAGGGGTGTGCTGTGGCTCATCATGGTCCCCCCATTGGGACCGAATATGAGTAAATGAGATTAAAAAAAAAAAAAAAAGGGTAGACACTGATAAAACGCACATCCACTGCACCCGCATTGCTCGTACGTATGATTGCCATCTGCTTGTCAGGACTGCTAGTTACCCGCAGCTGCTGAATTCTCTTGCTCCTGATTAGCCAAATATTACATCCCTACACTTTGTCTTACCCTCAATTTCTATGTATTAAGTAGACCGCCCCGGACACTACTTTTTGCTAATGTTTTTGCGTCAATCACTACCTAGTGTACTCTGCTCTGTTGTGTCCATTCCGCCTATTACCATCCGCAATACCAGACATATTACTACAGATCCATTCTGCACCTGCGCTGCTTCTCTAGTTCCACACCCGCTGCCTAACAGATATTACCGTCTCCTTTGTTACGCTAAACTCGAGTGCCAGAGCGAATATAAACATAAAGGAACATATAAACGCAAGCGCCAATCGGCAAGGAAGTAAAAGGCAAAATTAAGCCAAATTATCGTAAACTCCAGGCCCAATCGGGTGCAGCAAATCAGTGGATAATGGAAATAGACTCAAGTCCCTCGGGGTGAGGCAGGTAACTAGCTGAAAATCCCAATTAGCGGGTGACTCGTGCAGAATGCGTGCTCTTGCGGCGAGGCGTCTGTATAGGAAACTAAAAGAGGCTTCTACGGCGTCCCATTTCCCCAGGCCAAAGTAGTATTGGTTTCTCAAATAGGTTACAATTAAGGAGTTATTACTTTTTTTAACCTTGGACGCTAATTATCTGTTGCTTACCCCACGTGAATGTATCACCACCTCCATCTACAGAAGTAGACCTTTGTTAGGTTATGGTCAGTAGAAATTTAGATTCAGAGAAGGTTATTGAAAGGTTACTGAGCGAGTGGTATCGCTGGGTATTGAATGGAGGATGCAGCGGTGGACTCTTAGTGCAGCGAAACAGGGTGATGCGAGTGCAAGAGCGAGAAGAGCGTGTGAGTGTGTGATGTTCGATCAAGAGTAGACAGTCTTATTGAGTCTATCTAGAGAAGCATATCAATACATGAGTGTCCTAAGAGCTCGTATATATATAGAGACGAAATCAGGTAAAACGTTCAACGAAGCAGTCTAAGCTAGCTATCATAAGAGCAGTAATACCATGAGTATGCGCAAGCGGTTATGCCAGATGCGTAAGTCCATGCGAAAGCACATGCGGATATTGATACATAGACTAGTAAGCGAAGACAGTGAATACATGTGAACAGCAAGTATGAACACACGTGAAGAAGAAGAAATAACGCAGAGCAGGGTAGCAATAGGTATCAGCAATACATAGGTAGCGGAGAGACTTGACTGTAGGCGTAAAGAGGTCATTTCAACAAAGGTAATTAGACTACATTCGGAAAGGAATCCCGTTCCTCTCAATGAGGAAGACAGGCATTCTATCGTGCTTTTTTGGGAGTGCTTGGAGGCTGGCGAGGGGGTGTTAGGCGAGGGTATCTCATGATACTTGCTGCCAATTCGGGGAATTGAGTTTGAATTCCTACCGTAGTCAATATCTTATCCCCTCCACCCATTTTGCAGGGCTTTCAGGGCTGTTGGTCAAGGAGCAATTACCTAGAATGACACAAGTACAGTAGCGGACTTGTAACCGGGAGTACATGAAACGGATTTGGTCACGGTGGGACTAACGGCGGGTATTCACAAATAGGCATTTAGAAGTACGCTTAACAATTCTAGACTGAATAAGAACGTATTGTTTATGCGTTTACGAGTACTGCCTAACTTTGAGCGTTAGACGACGGATCACTGATACTCTATTTTCAAGGCTTTGATCGCTGTTGATTACTTACCATTTGGCTTCCATTCTTGCGTTCAATAGTACCGTTTCCCACAGATAAAAAATTCAAATTACAATCTCAGCATACAACTCAACCTAGATCAACAAACATGAACAAACGAAAACACAGCGCTAGCTCTTGCACCAAGCCGCAACGAATCTCTACTCCCGGTTAGCTTGCGTTGCCTCATGAGCACTGATTATTTGATACCTTCCCTGTATACAAACCACAGGAGCAGTTACGCCTCCCTCCGCCACCGCATTCATGAATTGGGAGAAGCTCAAGAGTGGTAGGTCAGCGCATTCCACCTCTAGAAGGATGAATCCCAGATTGTTAGGGCGTTCTGGGTTTGGATTTGGAAGTAGGGCGTTTGTGTCTGGGTGGGGGGAATTCCGATTGGCAGAGGGACTGGAGGTAGATATTAGTGATGAGTACGGTGATGATGAGGACGAAGAGGTGGGGGAGGGGGAGAAGAGGGGGGAGGAGGATGGTACCAACCGAGAGAAGGATAATGAGGCGGTTGAAGTTGTGGAGGGTAATAGGGAAGAAGATAGTGGAGCGGAGGGTGATGGAGAGGAGGATGGAGGTGAGGCAACAGAGGATGGCATTATGATTGTGAGAGAAGGGTTAATGCGTAAAGTCTCCGTTGGGTGGAGAGAGGGAAAGGATGGAGAGGTAAAGGATGAAGAAAGTGTGAAATATGGCGTACGTGTACGGCGCGCAAAAGCAGCCACTGATATGGGGGACTCAGAAGCCTCCGATGTTGATGGATGTAACTGCAGACGGACTGAGGAAGGAGGGGCTAGGTGTAAAGGAGTATAAAATACAAGAGGGTATTCCCGATGGCGAGAGCCACCAGAGGAACTGGAAGACGGCAAAGGAGGTCGAGTGGTGAGAGATCCCGAGGACGGGGGGGAGATAGAGAAAGGCCTCGGTGGAGGGGAAGGTGTAGAAAATGATGCGGAGCGAGCTGGAGGGGAAGGTGTAGAATATGATGCGGAGCGAGCTGGAGAGTAGGATGATCTTCGGCTTCGGGGTCCATGATATGATGTGAATGACTGCAAGGCATCAACTCTTATTCGGATGCCTTGAAACGGGCCAAGGAGGTTATAAGGTATGAGCGGCCTATCGCGCCCGGCGTAGACTTGGCTAACAACTTGACGTACATTTGGGTGGCCTTGGCGAGGAGAGGATGCAATACGGACACTGCGCGGTGGTGGATGGGATGGGATGCTATTTTGTGAGTGGTCCTCAGGCATAATTTCTATTGTGGTTCTGTGTGTGTAGATGAACACTTTTAGTAAAAATATGGAGGTCTTTATTATTGGGGGAAGTATAGCTTATGCTCGGACTGGTAGAGGCCAAACACAACTGGCCTGGCCAAAATGGTTTCAGAACTTGGCCTTAACCTAATTGCATGGTATAGTTGATGGCCAATGCACATCAATCTCAATCTTAATGTGTAATATATCAGTTTATATTGTCAGTGATGTATAGTTCGAGGTTCGCTGATGTATGCTGCAAGTTGATTAATAAAAAAAAAAAAAAAAAAAAAAAAAATGCAAGTTGATTAAGGACTAACATGTGCGGGATCCTCACGTTGGAGAAGCGTTGCGTATTGATATTAACCAGGTCCAATTCTAGTATGTATTCAGCATATTCCAATCACTATGCTAGGGGGTCCTTCAATCATACATTTCGTTTATTTGCTGGATTATACATACTTATTTGGTAATGCAAAATAGGTACAAAATATACATGTTACTTCTAATTTGTGACAACTAGAACACTTATGTGCTAACTAGTTCGAATATGAGTTCATCAATCGTGTGATACATACAACATGAAAAGCAATTGGACACGCCCAGGAAAATACTCCCGAGCTCCAGATCCATATATTGAGGTTGCAAATCCTCGAACTACCTAGTGTTTTATCTCCTTTTTTGTGGGTGTTTACGACTTTTCGATCTTTGCTTCAGTTGGGGGTCTGTACAGGGGTTACTGTGGATATCTTTTGGTGTAAGATTGCATATGCGGAGTGCTTCCCATCTCTGGGGAATTTAGTTGAAGAGACTGTTGCTTCAGTTGGGGGTTTGTACAGGGGTTACTGTGGATATCTTTTGGTGTAAGATTGCATATGCGGAGTGCTTCCCATGTCTGGGGAATTTAGTTGAAGAGACTGCCGAGTTTCACTCCAATGTGATTCAAATACACAAAAACCAGCTCTAGATATAGTATCGTAAATATCATAATGTGGAAGGAAGCATCAATGATGGGGTAGGATAACTGTAGGTATAAAATTACTGACATGGCAGCGCAAGCGATGACATATACAATTAGTAATTCTCGTATTCCTCTTGCTAGCTCTTCTGAAATGACGCCTGACATTGCTTAATGTGGAATCTGGCTGTAAGTTGGAATGGGAGATGGATTTCTGGGTTAAGTTTGGTTTTTGAAGTAATTCTGTTGGTAACTGAGTAGTGGAGATGGTCTTGGGAGCAGCTAGTGGGTGGTATATAAATCATGTCTGGCCATGTTATCTTCGTGAGGGCCATGGCATCTATACTCGAACCTGCTATACAGGGCCATTTCGGAATGTCCACCCCGGTTAAGGCTTGGATTGCAGAATTTCCCAGACCATTACGAAATTAGATTTCCTCGAACAGAGTTGCCTTGCGTAACGGGTGTAGTAATGTACAGGCGATACAGAATTTACAAGAGGTCAATGGTACATCACGTTGCATTATCTAGAAAATGCCTTTTTTTTGGTCTATAGGTCTATGGAACCTAAGGTTATGAGACTGACCCGTTCCCTTAACTTAAAAGACTCGGTACACCCACGGCACAACGAGCTCATAAATGCCCTACCTCCTGAGCCAAAGAAAGGGATACGGAAATAAAGCCCTGCCTCCTCCACGCGCCCTCTTGCCGGCCTCTGCCCCCGTCATAAATGTAACCTCCGCCGCCACGCCCCGTTCCGGCCCTCCCCTTACATCAAAGGAAACAAAGTCCTCCTTCTCATCTCAGTCCCAGGTTGGAGAAGAACGTCTCGGCCAACCCACCGTGTAATCCTCCCCTCATACTTCACCTTCTTAAGCCACCCCCCCCCCCCCCCCGCTGGTCAATCTCCTCCCAATTGCTCCTCTTCTGCCGATTTTCTCCCCTCGTAGTCACACCAGGGCTGCGTGCCTGTCTGTCTCACAGATAGCGGCCACATGTTCGGCATGTAGAATCAACGGCGTCGCCCAGATTCGCTCGTCAGGATTGGAGGTTCCCTTTCTCAGTCCTACAGTTGATGGTATTAATCCGAGCCTTCCTTTCCCATCTCACTACCCTGCCCTCTCCTGCTTCTACCACCCTCCTCTCCGCCTTAGCCTTCTCCTCCACTCCTGCTCCAAACCTCCCTCCGTGATGAGGGGGTTCTCCTGGTATAAGTTCTCTGCACCCGATTTTGGCCAGGACATCTGCTCGTTCATTGCCAGGAATGCCAACATGCACCTTCGGCCAGTCGAGCCTATACCGCCCCCACCCCCCAGAGCCTCTGATTGCCAGGACCGCGCTACCCAGGACGGTCGTCCTCGCCTTTCCTCTTCTACCTCCCTTTCTAACAGTCGCAATTGCCGCTAGGAAATCCGTCAGGATGAGGACCTTCTATCCGGGAGGATTCCCTTCCGGGGACGGCAACCTCCCCGTCCCACACCCTGCAGATTCGGCCTAGGCCCACACTCGCCTTCGACCTTCTCCCTTCCGAGCGCCTCCCCTCCAACTGCCCTCTCCTCACTCATGCTGCCATCAGTGTAGACTACCACCGCATCCTCTTTGGTCTCTTCAATTTCCTTATGTCTCTACCTAGACTTAGGTGTACGATTGGGATGTCCGTAACCAGGAAACTGTCTCCCAGACTCAGCTTTTCATTCCCCTCCTTCTTCGAGCAGCCTGCCTGCTTAGAATCGCAGACATTATGAAGCCATCCTTTTGTTAAATGACTCCTCAAAGTTGTCCCAGGCCCTTCCTTCCTCTGAGTTCCTCCCCGACTTGTTTCCCCTCCAGAGATCCCCAACTACGCTGGCACTCCGCATCATCTTTCCAGCAAGTTTTGCCTGAGCTGCCAAAGCCATCCTCGGGGACTCCACCCCTGCCATTTGACTTACCAGCTCCATTCTCGATCCATGCTTGCCTTTACTCAATTATTTAGGGCCAGATACTGGTGTTTTTCGAACTCCTCTTCTCAGTCCCTCTGCCCCCTCCATCCAAGCTCCGTAAGAAAGACTATCATACACAAAGCTCTCATTGTTAATATTCTTTTTCGCATTCTATGCAAATTCGTATGAGATATACATACCTCTCTCATGATCCAAATATTGATCTCTTTACCCAAATAAAGATAGAGCTTCTGTCTTGCTGGCTTTG
The DNA here is from genome assembly GCA_015179025.1 of Terfezia claveryi. Lineage (NCBI taxonomy): Eukaryota > Fungi > Ascomycota > Pezizomycetes > Pezizales > Pezizaceae > Terfezia > Terfezia claveryi. The sequence goes on along the minus strand of WHUX01000322.1, from coordinate 7,270 downwards.
TTTGTGGATAGTTTATCAGGAAGTGCTAGTTTTGGTGCAACCTGCTCAGGCGATGAGTTGTGAGAATCACTGGCTGACTATGTGGCATCGTATCGTTTTTTATTGTTTTATTACCAAACATGTGAATCCTGAACAGCTAGAATTAGTCTTGCTCCAGCCAGAATCAAAACAACTGACGTGGCAAATGCAAATGCAAAAAAACCTTTCAAAAATAGCAATATGTAGCAAACAAAATGTAAACAAAACCCTGACCCCGATATTAGTTAGAGATGATACCCTTTCAAAATGGTTAAAACAATGAGAAATATTGCAATTGAAAGTGACTAAGCTTCAATCTGCGAGACTGCTTGAACTTTGCATGTGCGTGTGTTGCATAATAGCCAAAGTAAACTTCCTAATGTTGTTGATATTGCTTCCACCAGAATCAAAACAACTGACGTGGCAAATGCAGAAAAAAACCTTTGAAAAATAGCAATAGCAAACAAAATGTAAACAAAACCCTAACCCCGATATTAGTTAGAGATGATACCCTTTCACAATGGTTAAAACAATGAGAATAATTGCAATTGAATGTGACTAAGTTTCAATCTGCTAGACTGCTTGAACTTTGCATGTGCGTGTTGCATAGTAGCCAAAGTAAACTTTCTAATGTTGTTGATATTGATCAGAATATTGAAATGGGAAATTTGAAGGGATGGATTGGAAAGGTAATTATGATAATTAGCCCCTCTATTAATCAAAACAGCCAACTTCTCACAGTGACCCTAGTCGTCCTCATTTACTGTACTGGGTATGTATGCATCATCGCAGTCGGGTTCCATTCCACCTGGCGTTTAATTTTCTCCGTTTCACCATGTGTCTTGGACTTCTCATGGGACAGACAGCTCCGAAGCTCCACCTTCTTGATACCACTCTGCACAGGCGGCGCAGCTGGGATTTTGATATGATGATTAGATTCTGAATCGCGTGCCAACTCTAACTCCAGGGCTATGGCTGCCCTTCTTGCTTCCGCGAGTGCCGCAATTATTCTCTCCGGCGTGACTATCCTCTTATGGGTTCTTCCTTTACGGGGACGATTGTGGTACTTTCGTTTTTGCGGACCAACCTTTACATCAACTGACTTAGTGGTGCCTTTAATTCCTGGGACGTCATCGAGTTTCATTTTGGGTGTGTCATGAGGTCTGATCTTCTGTGGTGTGTGCCCACATTCTTTAGACATATATGCAACTAGCGGGGCTGCTGACTGTGAAGGTTTCTGTTTGACTGACAAAGGTGTGGTACCTTTATTCAGGCCTCTAGCATTCTCGGAGCGGCGTATCAAATGTTCACACGTGGTCTGTTGCTCAGGGCCTGTGATAGCAGTAGGTGGTGTATGGGTTCCGATGGGGGTACTGCCCTGACATGGACTACTCCCTAAGCCTGGTTCCAATTGATCATCCGAAAATTTTCTTTTCTTAACGCTGCTACAGTCTCCTCATATTTCTGGACTTTTGGCTACGACCTTAGATGTAGGCCTATTGTAATCACTGGTAGGGATAATGGTGAGTGGGGTGCCATGGCCACGTGCAACCGTCACTGACCCTAACGTGATTTTATGGTGTAGTTGGGTAGAATGGTGTCCGAATGGTCCAGGCTCCGTGTCAGACTCTGGGGAGAGGTATTGACGCTTTCGGCCTCGTGCAGCTGGTAATTCCTATTATATTCGTCAGTGGCTTAAACGACTCCGATGGATGTTCCAATATGGCATCTGGAACTCCGCATCAGGATTCATTCATACGTACTTGGATGTTCTCATCGGCCGTTAATGCGGCATTCCAAAGACTCAAGAGAGCCATACTGGCTATCTTCGGATTTGTAGGTAGGTGAAGTAGAGGACGTTCAGTTGATAATCAAGTGAGAACGAAAAGTTCAAAGAGGGGGGAGGATGTGTTTGTAGTTGTTGGGGAGTTGGAGTAGGTGTGTAGTGGTTAGAGTGTGACTCTGGAAAAGAATTGAGTGTGAAATGGAGCTCTGGAGTATATGTTGTTTTAGCAAGCAAAACAAGCACCTTCACGGAAGACGTCAGGTGGGTGCTAACAATGCCAATTGTTTTACGCGCTACCAGTAGCGACACCTAAAAATTGAATGGTGTTCAGCAATCTTTTCAATTGGCCAATGGCCTGTAGATAAGAACAGTAATTATACCTGCGCAGCTAATGTTCCTCACTTCCATGTTCCATATCAACCTCTACTCATATGAAATCAGCATGCAAACATCCTGCCATTCAGCGATCTATATGATCCTTTTTGTAAATTAATTTCCCATTTTCCTCTCTAACATTTATATTCTTTTCATGCCTCCGTTTATTTAGCCTGCCCGATACACGATACCTGGCTATAATTTCGGGCGAAATACATATATCCAGATTTTTAGTCCGGTTGGCACAACACCCTCCACCCGGATTTTCATAGTATATTACTATTCTATTGGTTAGATTGGTGAATAGGCCGATCATTACCCGCATTGGTGGATGGGGCGGCCCAACCATCAATAGCGCCCAATTGGCCAATTTTTTTTTTTTTTTTTTTTTTATATACTAAGTACTCCTATGCAGCCCCGTTAGGGGGGCTATGAGGAGCCACGCGGAAACCCGGTGGATTCAAGGGATAGGCAAGTTAATCTGCCAACTCCACGCAAACTTAAATACACGAACTTGCAGAAGGCCCTATGCTGTCATTAACGGACTTAGCCAATGACCTGGAGGCCTGACTGGTACACAACTGCGAAATGAAGAACTTGACGGACTAGAAGCTGTGGTAAACTGGAAATAACCACGTGAACTGACAGAACTGAGATAAATGGGACTAAGATGCAAGGAAACTCATGAAAATTCGTAAATCTCTCTCTTCATCTCTAACCTCCCGATGGCAGTGGCATTTCCAACAGCTCCCTACATAAGCTCATGGTATAGGAGGCTGAAGAAGGCCTCTGTAGCTTCATATCTCTCTTCTCCTTCCCCTTCTTTCCTCCAATCCAGTTTGTCGAGCTCCTCCCAGCTCCTCCTCCCCCCCAATAGACCGCTGCGTATCCGGTTGAAGCGTGGGCAGTCGAAGGCGATATGTTCTCCGGTCTCAGTGGGGTGACCACATGTGCATGCTGCTGATTCCGCCTTGCCGATATGGTGGAGCCAGCTCCGTTGTGGGCCTCTGTTAGTTCTTAGCCAGGTGTAGGCTGACAGGGCTTGTCGATTCCACTCCACTCTTCTTACCCCGAAGCCCGCCTTTGTTCTTGCTTCTTTCGTCTCGCTTTAGAGGCTGCGCGTAGCCCTCCTTCTGTTGTTGTCTGTTCCTGGCATGTGAATTCCCCAGGTGGACTGTAAGTTAGCAAGCCGGTCCGCCTTTTCGTTGCTTGGGATGCCTAAATAGCCTCTGACCCACGAGATCTGGAGGTCCCTATGCGGGTTCGTGGTGATAAGGGACTTAATGCTTATTTCGATCCTGGATCTGGGTGGAGAGCCCAAGCTCATATTGAGGACTGCTTGAATTACGGCCTGAGAGTCCGAGAGGATCGATATCATGGATAAGTCTTCGTTGAGTAGTGCCAGTTGCATTGCGAAAAGTTCGCCGTCTACTACCGTGGCATGGTGTACTAGGAAGCCTCCGTAGTTCTCGGGGGAGCCTCCTGTCCGGTCTTCACTATAGACTCTGCTCGCTATTGCTCCTTTCCGTCCGGTGCCGTCAGTATAGCAAGTCCTCCAACCTTCCTCTAGGATGGCTCCTATTCCCATTGCTCAGGGGATTAGGTCCCGGGATAATTTCGACTTGGGTCCATGATTATTTTGTGGTTTAATGGGAAGGGGGTTACATCTTCCCTGTCGCCCCATGAGAGCTCTTCTATGGTTGCGCCGTTCAAGAAACAGGCCTCGGAGATGGGTGTTCTTGCATGATGTAGATCATTACTCTGGTGCCAGGACATGTCCCCTGTAGTATACGCTCTGATCTATTTATCCCCCGTCCTGATAGCCCTGGCTGCCCATGTGCGTCTCATGTTGTCCAGCTTGTCCTGTAGAGGCTCTATATTGGCGATGTACCCAGGGCTTGATGGTTGCTGCCGTGATACCCTCCTGTAATTTTCCATAGCGCTTAGTATTCCAGACATTGCATAGATTCGAGGAGTTGTGGATAAGGTTTCCAAAGTTCCGCTCCCCAAGTGAAGGTGCTCCATATGCAACCGGTGTAGAGAGCTCTGAGAGCTATAGTGCTCATGCCTCCCCTTTGGTTTCCTAAGCCGGTAAGGACTCTGAGTATGCTAGCTGCTTTGGATGTCCGCTGTTTAATATATGCTTTCCAAGAGAGATTGCTGGCCACTGTAATACCCAGGGTCTTGCAGTACTTAATTTTGCCTTTGCTGTGGAAATCTAGTCTTGATTCCTTGCTTGGGTCCCATTGGAGCTCGTCCTCCTGTGCTGCTTCCTCGAGTATACCGTCTACTCTTTGGACTAGCTGGTTGTGCCTTCTGGTATTGAGACTGCTCACGATGAGAGGGTTGATGTCATCTACGTATGAGAATAGCCAGATAACTGGTAACTGACTTCTCATCGGTAGCTGGTCATTACTGTTTCGTTGACTGTTTGACCTTGTTGTTGGTTTTTCGGAGGTCTTCTTGCTGTCGGATATTAGCAGGTTGCATGCACGGTCTGCCTTATTCAGGGTGTGGCCTATATAGATAAGCCATAGTACTAGTGATAATGGGCTACCCTGTGGGCTCCTTGATCCATGCGTGTTTGGCCTCTAATTGATCCGTCCCATAGGATAGGAATGACCGGGGTTTAAAGAACCTCTCTATGAACTGTATGATCCTTTATGGCATTTCCGACTCCTGTAGGATTTGAATGAGTTTCTTGATCCTTATGTTATTGAAGGCCGATACTATGTCCTTCCCCAGCAGCGTGGCTTTCTTTCCTTCTTTTATTGCCTTTTCTGCTGTCGAAATAGTGAGCATCATTAAGTCTATTGCTGACTGGCCTTTTCGTGAGCCATATTGTAGAGGGTGGAATAGCTTTGTTTGGTATTGGAGCTCGTCGGCTATTAACTTCTCTAGCAATTTGCCCACTGTGTTTTAAGTTGATAACACTATCAGCCTCCATCCTTTGATTTGGGAGTGGTCCTTTCCCGGTTTGGGTATCATTACCATAGAGAGGTTCCTCCATGCTAAAGGTGCTGCTACGTTGCCTTCTGCCACTCTAGATAGATCGTTGATGAGGGCTATACCCAGCTGGGTATCTTTAATGAGCTTGATAAGCTGGTAGGAAATGAGGTCCGGTCCTGGTGCTGTGCTGTTCGATGTTTTTCCAAGCGCCCTCCTTATCTTTGTGATGGTAGACTCCTCCGCTGCTTGGTATCGTATCGGGGACTGGACAATTATAGGCGATCCGGGCTGATGGTAAGGTGACCCATCCCTTGATACTAGATTGTGTTTCTGGAAAGCCTGGATTTTACTTTGATTTGTTGTCATTACTGTTCCAGCCTTGTCGGTGAGGTCTCCCATGATTGGTATGCACTTGAATGGGTCTCTGGCTATCCTTGCTATATCCCATGGGTGGCGTTGGCCTTGTTCCTCTAGAAACTTTTACTAGCATGCTTTTTTCTTTTTCTTGATGACCTTCCTGGGCTTTTTACTTTCCTCTTTATATTTTTCCCCCCCTTCTTTGCCTGCTCTCCATATTGTTTCGAGTTGTGCTTCCACCTCCTTATCCCACCATTTCTTACTTTGTCGGGTGGCACTTTTATAGATGAGGTGGTCCTGAACTAGATTATGGAGAACTTGGTATGCCTCCCCGAAGTAGCTGGGTTTGAATGCTGCATCCTTCTCGGTGTAATCGCTCCACTATCTCCAGTCAATGCTTGTGTACTGTCGGGTCTCTGAAGTGTTTGTCTTTATGTATCCTGCGATAATGCTGTGGTCTGAACCTATCCAGGAGAGGTGTAGAGAGTTATGGTCTTTCCATGATAGATTTCTTCCTTTGAATACAAGGTCAAGAAGGCTCCTACTTTCTCCTCGTCGGAATGTGTAAGCTTGGTAGTGTACTTCTTGGGTGAGCTGGTTAGTGTTTGCCCATTCCTGTACTGCATCCCCTCTGCTTGTCCTATAGCTGACTCAGAGTGGGTAGTGTGTGTTTAAGTTACCTAGGATAAGAGAGTGACTATTAACGGGGATTCTATCAAGGTCTGCTCTAAGGTCTGGAGCTGGGTCCTTTCCATTGAGGTATACTCCTGTTACTGTTATAGATCCTAAATATATACGGCTGATCTGGTAGTTGATATAGGAACTCGAGGCCTTGTGGTGTCTGATAGATACGTAGCCTGTGATTCTGCTGTGTTCGTAGAGTGTGGTGATGCATCTGAAGCTCGGGTGGTTTGTTGTGCAGGCTCTAGCTAGCGTATTGTATATGACTGGTTCCCCTACAAATATGATGTCCATATTTTTGACGCTTTCTAAAAGAGAATAGGTGTTTATCCCACTGTTGTTCACGTTGCAATATGCGACTAATATTTGAACTCTTCCTCCCTTTCTTCTGCTTTTGATCTTTCCCCTCTCCACTCTGTTTTCCTTACTTCCTTGCTCTTCTTTGTCTTTGACTCCCCCTCTCTTCTGGACGCTTGTAGGCCTAGTATTCATTGAGGCAGCGATTTCCCTTATGGGCTGTGGGGAAGTGCCTCCAGTTTCCACGGCTTCTATTTCTGTGTTCCTTATCCTTGTTTCTGTATTTCACGTCATTGACGTGGCGGTAGCAGTCTTCTACTCCATGGTTGCTCCCTTCACAGTAGGTGCAGTGGACCTCATTGGGGATTGGCTGTGGGCTCTGTGTGGGACGCAGTTCTGAGACTGTATGTCCGAGGGTATCAATGTAGTAGGCCTTGTCTTTATGTCGTTCATAGATGAAAGCCTTCGAATTCAGACCTGGGATCGGGATAGGAAGTGGGTAGTCCAGTTTAGCCAAGTCACTCCTGTATACTGTGAATCTGAGGGAGTAGGTCTTGCCTTCATAGCTGTTGCCTCTATACTTGTTTCTTACGAGCTATTTGGGAGACTGGACTACTAAGGTGAGACCTATGGCACGTCCAATCTCGTCTGCCCTGTCACGGGCCTCTTCCCCCTTCCTTCCTGAGAGACCAGGTACAACTAGGTCAATAGTTTCTCTGTTTATAGACACTACCTTATCATCTGTGTGTGGAGCCGCCATTGGGTATAGTTCCTTCCTCAATGTGGCTACTGCGTGGATAATGTCTT
>WHUX01000321.1:0-44397 GCA_015179025.1 Terfezia claveryi | reverse complement strand
CCCCAAGCACAGAACCCACGAGCACAGTACCCCCAAGCACAGTACCCTCGAGCACAGCACTCCTGAGCACAGCACTTCCGAGTACAGGACTCTCGAGCATAATACCTTTAAGCACAACACTCCCGAGCACAGCAACCCCCCCCTAGAGCTGCTTACTCTCAATTAATCTAGCGTTGTTGGAGACTACTGCAGTGACTCCAGAAGCTACTGCTGTAGCGACTCCCGAGGCTACTGCTATAGTGACTCCAGAGGCTACTGCTATAGTGACTCCAGAGGCTACTGCTGTAGCAACTCTAGAGGCTACTGCTATAGCGACTCTAGAGGCTACTGCTGCTGTGCCTCCTACTATTCTCCTCACGGAAGCAGAGGAATCAATACTGTCTATTGCCCAAAAGACTCGGGATCAAATGGCCAATCGTTATAATAAACGATTTATTATTGAGTCCTTTGAGCCCAATACAGTTGTTTCCCTGCGTATTCCTACAGAAGACCGGGGTACTCTAGACCATCCTAGACTATATGCTCGAGTTATAGGCCAGCCACACTCTGGTAGATATCAACTACAGACAGAGTATGGTATCTTGGATCGATTATATCCAACTGGTGAACTCAACCGGGTTCCTGAGCTTGTGGGTAAATGCCTTATCCCTATTGTCAGCTTGATTTTCTTCTACTTATGCTTTCTCTAGCTACAACTTTGGATCTCATAAGTAATTCATCAGTAATCACTCTCCGGCGCGCTGCTACTCTAGCCTCTCAAATAACAAAGGTGCTTCTATACTGTACTTGCAGCAACAGCTCTACCTGTCAAACCAAATGGTGCAAGTGCTTCAAATCTGGCTCTAGATGCACTAACTATTGCCACCGGAGTAAGGACCACTTGGGTGATCAGGCTGGGGCATGTCTAAACCTCGCTGCCCTTGAGGAGCGTAATACTCGCACTGTAGTCTCACGCTCTACACTTGCACCTTCAGGCTCTACCTCCATGACTTGTCGTTCCTCCCGACTTACTGCTTCGGTCTCTAATTCAGCTGGTGGGGATAATTTAATAGATAGTATAGTAGTCCGGAGAACTTGATTTCTGTTCTTTTATTTATCTGTTTTTTTTTTAGATCATACTACTGCTTGTTTTATTTATTTGTATCTTATGTATATATGTCTGGTTATTTTGCTTGGTTATTTTGCTTGGTTATTTCGCTTGGTTGTTTCACTTGGTTGTTTCGGTTGGTTGTTTCTCTTACATAGATAGATAGTTCTGTATGCAATAATTTTGTCCGGCTTGCAATAATTATGCTAGAAAATTATTCCACCGCTGGATGGGACGGTCACTAGTGCCAAAGCTGGGTGGGACGTCCCACCCAGCTTTAGCGTCCCACAGGCGTATGGGACGTCCCACACGTGGGCGGGACGCACCGCTCTATGGGACAGAACACAGAGACAACACAACCCCCTTCCCAATCATCTACGAAGAAATCCTGACCCCAAATCGGAGAGCTCTAAGATTCTAGGCTGCTGGGCAGCGAAAATAGGCACAATTCTAGAAGAAGGTTGGCGTATATGCTTCACAGACGGTACCGGACGAGGGAATAAGATAGCTAGCGGAGTTTATAGTGAGGACAGAACAGGAGGCCAGCCAGCGAACTATGGGGGCTACCTAGGAAATCAAGCCACAGTAGCAGACGGCGAATTGCATGCCATGCTACTTGCACTACAAAAGGAAGACTCAGACATGCTCGCCATCCTATCAGACTCTCAAGCAGCAGTCCAGGCAGTCCGAAACCTGAGCCTAGGCTCACCCCCCCGGCCACATATAGAAGGAGAAATCAAATCCGCGTTAATCGACAATCCCCACAGGGACCTCCGATTATCATGGATCAGAGGGCACATAGGAATCCACGGCAATGAGAGAGCAGACCGCAATGCCAGTTTCGAATCGCACCTAGGTGCATTGACAGGCAAGACCAATATCGTGACAGAAGGAGGCCTACGAGCAGCCTCTAAAGCTACGCGGAAACCGACACGCACAAGGGCGAGCTACGGCACAAGAGTGGAATGGGACCGACATGCCTTATCAGCATACACCTGGTTACGTACGAACCGAGGCCCACAGAAAAGCTGGCTTCACCACGTCAAGAAAGCAGAATCACCAGAATGCACATGTGGCCACCCATCGGAAACAGGAGACCACATCATGTTCGCCTGCCCACGTTTCGGTCGCATCAGAAACTCGCTCCTGGGCGGGAAGAGCAGCTGGGAGGAGCTCGACAAGCCAGAGTGGAGAAAGGAGGGGGAAGAGACATATGAGGCCACCGAGGCCTTTTTCAAGCTCTTGTACAATGAGCTTACCTAGTTCTATCTATCACGTATTCTTTAGTTCTTCTTTTATAGTCTCCGTTCTCAATTTCTTGTTGTATCAAGTTATTACGAGTTCCTTAGTTCGCCGTTTCACAGTCTCCGTTCTCAGTCTCGGGTTTTATCAAGTTTATTTGTATTCAGTCCGCGCGGGTTTGGCAGATTAACTTGCCTTATCTTTCAATCCACCCAGGTTTCTGGGTGGCTCCTCATGGCCCCCCTAACGGGGCCGCATAGGTAGTAACTAGTTTAAAAAAAAAAAAAAAAAAAATCACCGAGATGGCCCCCCCCCCCGTTCGTATCTTTGTATGTGGTGGGGGGGGGACCTCGTCGGTCTCGCTCTGTGCGGTGTCGGTGGACATGTCGGTGTCTTCGTCGGTCTCGCTCCGGGGGTAGCTGGTGCTTGGGCGGCGTAGATGCCTCATTTATCGCCTGCGTGCTTTGCTGTTGAGGCAGTGTGGCGGGCGATGGAATGGGGTGGTCGGAGACTGGCTCTCTTGTCTTTCGTGCATCCATCTGCCCCGATTGTTGGCCACTGCAAGCGAGGCAACGGCCGGCACGGGGGATCGCATTAGCATATGCGGACTGGGAGGCCATGAAAGCTGTCACCAGGTTATCATGTATCGGCGCTTGAAAAGATAAACTTGTTAAGGTGTGGCTTATTGCCAGCTGGCAAACAGGTGAGAGGTTATCACACTAACCTTAACTCTAAAGATCGATATATGGGTTATCGCCCATTGTAGGACGAAACGAAGCGACCTACGGCGGCTACCTAGGGAATCTAGCCACAGTAGCAGACGGCGAACTTAACGCAATGCAGCTCGTCCTCAGTACGGAAGACTCGGAAATGCTGGCGATCCTGTCCGATTCCCAGGCCGCCATACAGGCAGTCGTCAACATGAGCAATGGGGCTCCCCCACGGTCTGGCATCGAGGCCAAAATCAAGTCGTCCCTGGTAGAGGCGGAACGGAGAGATCTCAAGATTTCTTGGGTAAGAGGACATATCGGGATCGAGGGCAATGAGGCGGCAGACCACCAGGCATCCGTGGAGTCAATAATAGGTCACTACAAAGGATCATCCCGCATAGTCACTGAGGCAGGGCTACGAGCAGCCTCCAAGTCAATCAGGAAGACCGCTAGAATGAGAGCGGGATTTGGGACGCGGGGGGTATTAAACTGGAATAGACAAGCTTTCTCCGCATACACCTGGATGCGGACCGACCGAGGCCCTCAGGAGAGTTGGCTCCACCATATCGGCAAAGCGGATTCCACGGAATGCCCCTGCGGCCAGCCACAAGAAAACGGCCGACACATCACCTTCGAGTGCCCCCGCCTACGCCGCGAGAGGGCATTACTACTCGGCAACAGAAACACTTGGGAAGAGCTAGACAAACCGGATTGGAGGAAGGACGGGGAGGAGACATACGAGGCCACGGAGGCCTTCTTCGAGGAGATATTCGGTTTGCTCAGGTAACGGGACAGGGAAGGGGGACCCCAGTCAGGGCTCTCGGGTCCATCCGGCATTGCCGGTTAATGACAGCATGGGAGGGCCCCGGTCACGAATTTCTTTTATCCCTTTTGTCCACCATGTACCTAGTCTTTATATATAGCGGCGGACCTGGCAGATTAACTTGCCTCGTCCTGATTCCACCCGGCCTTCCGGGTGGCTCCTCATGGACCCATGTAGGGTCCGCATGGGAGTAATGAGTAATAAAAAAAAAAAAAAGGACGAAACGAATAAGAATGTTCATAGAAACATGCCGGAATTCAACCCAGGAGGGGGATGTGAAACACCACCATGGACTCAGAGAGCTGGTAAACATGAGCGGGTCGAGATGACAGTAGGCCTGGGCTATGAGACAGAAGCTTGCAATATCAAGGATCCACTACAGTTGTGTTGAGGGAGCTAACATGGTGCGATAAGAAATCAAGAGACTGACATGGTGCGATAAGCAGTCTCGAGTAGACCAGCCGAGATCCCCGTTCTAGAAGGAGCCGAAATAGGTATCCCACAGGCACGGCATGTAGCGATAGTAAAGTAGGCCACCTTTCCATTATCCCCTTCTCCACATTTCCATTTCAAACGCACAACATCTCCTCTTCAAACAGATCAGCCATTATACGAATTTACTTACCACCGCTAAGCCTACACAGAATAACTGCCATGGTGCTCCTTTCGCTACTCGCATCACTTTCATTTTTTCCGTGTCTTGGGAATGTGTCAGCGGGTTCATGTGCCATACCATATGTCCAATGAGTGAAAACACGTCCGTACCTCTAGTGCTAGAGAATCCTTGCCTTACAGAGTCCCTCTACTGACATATTTCTGCGAGGCTCAGCGAACAATCTGGCATGGTTGAATATATCGGCGATTCACTCTCGCCGAACTACCTGGGTGGGGACAACCATTGTCCCTCTGCAGTTACAGTCACTCTTACAGTCTTTGTGACTGTTGCACCCCCAACCCCAACTCAACCTCCACCGGAACCCTCTGCAGCCCCAGCAGTTTGCCCACCACAAGGACCCAGCCCCGCCGACCCAACCGCAAAGGAAAGACTATGGCAATTCTTTGTGCCGGCTGCCGGAAGTAGTCTGGATCCTTTTCTTTCCTTTATTTTTAAGGCTGTATGGAAGCTCCGGCGGAGGAAGGAGAGGCCAGGGGAAGCCCAGTAGCAGGAAAAGAAGGAAGGGGATGAGAGGGAAGCAGAAAGGAAGAAAATGGAAAAAGCGGAGGGGGATGAAGAAGAGAAGAGGAAGGAGAGAAGGGAGAGAAGGGAGAAAGCGGAGAGGAATGAAGAAGAGGAGAGGAAGGAAAGGAGGGAGAGAAGGGAGAAAGCGGAGAGGAAGGAGGAGTCAGACAAGTGGTGCTTGGGAAGGCGGAGAAGTATCTAAATCTAGGGCATCGGGAGGTAGGATGCCGGGGAGGGGGGATAAGGACCTGGTTGATGTCTGGTCTATGTAGCTATGCTGTACCCCTGTTTGTTTCATTTATAATGTGCCCCGTGCTAATAAATATCCGGACCTACTGTGGAGGTACTTGCACCACAACCATGATATCAAATATAATGTGCTCATGAACCTAAATCCCTGTTTCGGGTCTGGTTATCAAGCTTATGTGCTGGAGAGCGCTGTTTTACGCGATGAAGGCCACGACGTAGAGAAGTGAAACTGATTAACTACATTTTAACCGATATCGAGGCGCTTGTTTTGGTTTTTGGTGAACCAAACAGAAAAACAATCTCGGTCATGAGAAGGTTTGGCATCCCAAAGATGCATCCCTGCTGTATTATCCAACCACACATTGCCCCATATTGTATATACGTTTAGAAAGCAGAAACGACCCCCCCAAAGAAGAAACAATTGATGCTCAAACTAACCCCCCAAACTCGTTGTCAAAATCTATTAAACTCTGCCTCGAAACACAAATTCGTAACAAGATTCAGTGGCAGAAACGGGCTCGGTGCCAGTGGAGGAGTCTGCGGGGGTGCCAGGGGTGTTGGGGGTGGTGCCGTATGCACCGAGTCGTTGTTGGATGTCTCTTGTGGGGGGTCTGTGTCGAGACGCTGTTAGCTGTCGGTAGAATAGGTGGGTGCGAGAGGGAATCCGTTTGAGTCGTCATGTCGGAGGTCTCTGTAGTGGGGTCGGGAGTCTTTGGGTTGATGGCGTTGACATAGTGCAAAGATTTTCCGCTGCCTCCAAGACACATGGGCCGCGATTGTGATAGCTCTAGAATTATCACCAGTTCAGGAGTGCACCAAGCCGCTTTGTTGAGCTCTCCCGAGATTACTCCGGCACTTTTCCCTACTTTTTTCCCCAATGCTGACGCTTACCAGTCTGAAGGTGGTAAGTGCTCTTGGCCGTAAACAGCTTCTACCGCGGTGTTTCTTCTGCTTGTGGCTGGCGCCGGGGCGGCTGGCAGGTAAGCGCCGGCTCCTCTTTACGATGAGTTGGGTTCGGAGCAACCCGTCAGTGTCTCCCGCTAGCAAACTTGCACATAGCGGCTGCTGGTAGGGGAGAATATACCCATAGAAACTAACTTCGCCCTTTGCACCTTAAGCCTTGTCGCTAAGGTCTCGCTCACTTCAGAGCTGACAATGAACTCATACCGTAGCCCCATCTTCTATATGCCGGAATAACCATGCATGAATCTCAACCTTCACTGCAACTATGAAGTTAGGTGGCAAATTCTTTTTGCCACCAAATGATATATACTTATTAGGCCGGGATGCTCCTACAGACCTTTACCCCTGCCCGTGACCTCTCTTCAATCCATCCTTGCAGACCTACAGTTTTATATGAATATATATAAAACATAACTCCAGCAAGCGCGCACGCAAAACATTAGGTAGCATTAATACTCAAAACATAGGACGTTTCAGAAATTTCTTGTCCAGTGCAAGATAACTTGGATCTAGTACATCAGAAAAGTGCTGAGAGGCACCAGGAGGCATCGGGAGGCAGTTTTTATTTTTTCTTTCTGATGTATATGAGCCTTCGGTATGTATGTTTTGAGCTGCAATCAACTTTCAAATTATGTTAATACACCTTGCCAATCGCTCCTCTAAGTTGATGAACATTAACCCGCAACTGCGTCCATTTAGAACCAGGTAGACTACTCTTCAAAGATCACCTTCCCATACCAGACTTTCCACTCTGGCCACCACGCTATCACGTGTCGTGTATGGTTGCCGCAACAGGTATCAACTAAGTACTCACAGCCCAGACATTCGCAATAAGTTGATCCCGAGTAAGTTCCGCAAGCCACAGCTCCTCCTTTCCCCAAGATCCATCTTGCCATCTTGCTTCCTGCTAATCCATCATGGCTCCAACCTATAGAATCAGTGCACAGAAGTTAAAGCCCCTGGGTCTTCTTCCTGACATGCTAGAAGACCACAGATATACTAACACAATGCCTATCTATCCTGAATTGGGGTTTGCAAAATTTTGAATCAGAGCTCAATAAAGGCTGCCGGCTTTTTCGCTCCTTGTATCGCTGTCTCAGCACACATGGCATCGGAAACCTCCCGCTCCTCCCTAATATAACTGTGAGTCTGGAATGGACACCTGGAGGATTCATCAGGCCAGAAGTTGTGCCATGGTTGGTTGGAGGGATACCCGGAGGCGAGAAAAAGGAGAGTATACTGGAGCTGGTAAAGGAACGCATTGGCAAACAACTGCTAGGCATGGAAGGAAGTGGTAGAAGTTTAGGGGTAGGATGGGTATCCATTGGAATGGGAGAAAAGTTCTCAATATGGGCAGTCGCAATATTTAAAGGCTCCCTCTTAAAGCTACCATTGGTAGCCAGGGATAGTGTGCCGATAATCAGCATCCCAGGGGAATTCAAGTTAGGTGGAATTGTGGAGGACGTCCAAAAATATTGTTATGGGGAGGCGGCGAATGACAAAGCCTCCAGGTCCAGTATGCGCTACTACCTTCAAAATATACCTTTGACTCAGAGGATGGGACCGAAAGGGAGCAACTGTGATCGTGGGCAGTTCTATTGGAACAGAGAAGGGGAATGAAATCAGGAGACAACTCAATTCGGGTGTTAACTGCTGCACACGTCGTGAGACAGTTAAGTATTCCTAACAACTTCCTGCTCCCAGTCAGCGACCTGTCAGAGGAGATGTTAAAGATAATTTCCCCTGGGCGTCTCGACTTGATAAGCATGCGCATAGTCAGTTAATGTCATTCAATAAGGGACTATTATCAGAATCTGCTTTATCGCAGGTACTTACTGAGGCGGATCTGGTTGGCGATGTACAAGACTGGGCACTTGGGGTGGACCAGGAAGGCCACCGTGAGGATTGGGCATTAGGGGAGATAAATGAGAAATTCCGTGGCAAGAATAATGAATGGTGGGACATCGAAACATTGGAGACAATTTTAAAGCACAATGGGACCGATATGGCGACCATCCCAGCGGAAGTGACCGGACCTGGAAATCTTGAACAGGGCTCTGGAAAGGTGTATAAGGATGGTGCCACCACGGGTTGGGCAGTAGGGGAGGTTATTGGAGAAGAAATAATGATGTTTATAAAGAATACAACAGTATCTGTGGAAATCCCGCAGGAGTTGCACAAAGACAATATACTTGAAGCAAAACTCACTGCCCTGGGCAAGGTGGGGAAGTTGGACTTTGCTCAGCCGGGCGATAGTGGATCCTGTCTCTTCACCCTGGCGGGGGGTAACTTCCACTGGGTTGGCATGATTGTTTCGCTTTTCTTCCCCACCGACCGACCGGCCTTGGCCCTCGGGGTTTCATCGACTGTACTTCTACGCCAGGTGAGGAGGAGGACGGGGAGGGACTGGACGCGGGCGGTGTAGTAAGCAGGCGGAATAATGCGGCATATGGTGCCTTCACGCAACAGGGGGGGTGGGGGGTTTGGATGGGCATATTTCACCTGGGAATGCGTTTTATACTGCGTTTGGTACTGCGTTTGGTTTGTTGAACTGCACATCTGGTGTATTTTATGTGTATAGCGAGAAGGCTCGTCCAGTGAGGAATATGCGAACCGTGCCGAATTCGGTATGAAGTGCGCTCAGGAGTGCAAACCGAGTGCGGGACTCCAATTCATCAAGAGCATCCAAACAGAGGAAGCTGCGGCTCAGGCGTGGTAAAAGGATCTTCATCATTTGTGTAACATCTCGAATCTCCACTCTTTGGGATTTTTTCTTAATGGTTTCTAGGGCGGTAGTAATAGCTTCTGGGACATAAGAAGCGGTAACAAGAAGCTGCCTTAGAAGGCTGCCTAGGATATTGACGACGGTTTGGTTTGTTCTATCTCGGTAATTGCAATAGATATACGCAATATGCTGCTCGCCATGTCGGGTTATCAGATCATCGATCACAACCGAACTGAAAGTAAAGGTCAGCTATCGCTAAATGATTCAACTTCGATTCAGGTACCTAAGTATAGTCTTGCCGGCGCCTGGCATCCCGTAACAGCACATGGCATGGGTAGTATCCTTACTATTATCCACCCATTGGCGAAATTGTGGATGTTCGAGTAGCCACTGCCTTCATAGCGCTTGGCACGCATGTCCTGATGTCGTTTTGGAGAATCCAGTGGAGAAAGTATTTCGAGGAGCTTTTGTACCCTTTCCTCTGAACTATAGCCAAATCAGTACTAAGCACTCATAATTCTACTTAGTATATAAGGGTACTATTAGAAACCTACCTTCTCCTTTTGTCATATAGTTGGTAATGTCTGCCAGATCATCAGCTATCATTATACTTAACTGAGCTAACCCACTTCAATTCCCCGATGGAGCTGCATAGGAGTAATGTGTGTTTAAAAAAACAAAAAAATGGAGCCGATATCAAATCCCCGTAGTACTAAGAAAAAACAAGGATAATCGAGGCACAACGAAAGAATAAGCTTTCAAGGTGTGAAAATATACATATCATTTGATTACTCGATTTGCTTGAGGAGGTTGTGCATTCTGCTCGAGCTGTACAGAATTCCCTGGAGAATTGTCAGTTCAGGCCTTGGTAGAAATAGGGCCTCTGGGACAAACTCTTGATCCTATCCATAGTAGCAATATCTGCACACTTCCGAACACGCTTCTCCATTTGGGTCATATCATCGATAAATGGTTTGAACTCAATAACAAATGGCTGCAACATGTTGATGACTTTTGTAGCTACTGTGCATCAAGTGAGCTCAGGTCATATGATACAAAAATGGGGAAGGTCTCATACCCATGTTGGAAGGAGCAAAATACTGACGTGCCTTCATGGAAAAAACCAATAAAATTCTGGCAAAGCTGAATCCAGACTATGTTGAAGGCTACATGTCATTTGGTCGCTGGACAGAATGTTATCTCTCTACATTGTCTCCACATACACATTGATATAGAATTCACATATTGCCATCTTCACAACAATCTCAGTAGCGGCTTGGCAGAATTTCATGCACTTTTGTTCAGTATGGTCTAGCTTACACAATGTGCCCTGTTGATAAGGCTTCTTGGGGATGGGGGTGACTTCTATTGTTAATAGGGTCTGGAGCTCCAGTAATCAGCTGCAATCCTGCAAGTCTGAGCTTGAGTGAGGTTATTGAAGGAGTTGGTGTTATCTATGGCAATGCTGCTTAACGATTAGGTGGCATTCCTCGTCATGGTCGGTCCCATGGGTTGATAATTGTGTCAACACTCATACAAATGTCAACACTGTATACTAGGCTACCTCTCCAACGTCCTGGAGGGCATGTCCCGTTCCTAGTCCCATGCCAGCTTGAGTTGCTGTCGCAGACAATTTTGTATGAGTGTCAACGCTGTATACTGGGCTAACTCTTCGACGTCCTGAAAGAGTCTAGCGACAACACCGCCATCCCAGACAATTGAGCTGGCGACCGACCGAAATGGCACCGGGAATCTAAAGGACACGTCCAGATGAACTGGGGCCAGATTTAGCGAGCAGAGTGTAAAGATTCGGCAGAAAGATAAAGACCTTAGGAATCCGTTGACAATAATGAGCGCAACAAGTTTGCTTCATGCGTCCGAGACTGGGACACAGTAAGAAAATAGCATCAGAGCTTTATGGAATTGAAATACAAGAGTGGTAGGCTGGAATTCCATGGGATCTCCAGAATGGTCACAGATGTGGCCTTGGGTAATGGGGAAATGACGGTGGTTATGATATATACAGCACTATTCCCAAGTTCATACAAAGTACGTTGTCCTTGGACTCTCATCTTCCGATTGATATTATCCCATGTCAATAAGAATGGTTCCTCCTTTACTCTCATCAACGTATCACTCATGGCATTTTCGCTACCAGTTCCAGGCGTTTCGTAGTCTGCACTGAGTTTCTTCACTTTCAAATCAGGTAGTGCTTTCTTGGTTGTCGTCAGTAGCTCTCCCATGCTTGATCGCCTGAGGGTTGATGTTTCTCACTTCATCCGCGAAGGCATTAATGTCAACAAAATTGTCATCATTTCCCGGGTCATCGTCTAGCGCTCGCTCCGCTATATTGGCAAAGGCTGCCATTTTATGTGTTCAAGTACCAGGTGTTGAGGTGTTGAGGTGTTCATGAGTCCAATGTAAATACAGTAAACTCCCGTTACAAGCATACGGTCGGGACCGGAGGTAGTATGCTTATAACGAATATATGCTTATACCGGGAGAAAATTACATACATGACGAAATGGACAAATAAGACAGAAAATGAGTACTAGGGTTGATGTATAAACTCTGTGATCCTCCGCTGGGTTTTTTCTGCCTTTTCCTGATACAAATAGTAGGATTCGTATGACCTGTAGATGAGATGCTGTAAGATTTTTCGGCAATATTAGGATATTTACCCCGCTAGGTGATTTCTTATCGATAAGAACCCTGCTAGCGTACATTCGTTATAAGCATATGTATGTGACTAAGCGAGAAAATGGTATGCATATGCGAATGGGTGAATTTATGCCTTAAATCTACCGTTTTGTATAGGGGGACTGGAGGGGGTATGCTTATAACGAATATATGCTTATATCGGGTATGCTTGTAACGGGAGTTTTCTGTAAAAGATTCAAGTGGTGTGATTCAATCTCTATCTCACTACAAATCACTACAAATCACAACAGAGTTAAGGTCGATCCCCTAGTTCAGACATCCTGATCACTTCATGCGAGTACTCGCATGTCTGAACTCACATGTCTGGATTCGCATGCTAGGATGTCTGAACTCGCAACAAAAAATGGAAAAATAATAAATGAGCAATTAAACACGATCAAGAAAAAGACCAGTTTATTTTACCTTATAAGACTTTTATTAATCAAGACTCTTCTCAGCAAAAGCGATGCGATGCGATCGCTAGAGGCTTGGCCTGAGACTAGGTAAAACTAGTCTCAGGCCAAGACCCTCTGGCGCTCGAGCGTATAGTTTTACCACGGTCAACCTACATGGTCGGTCATCCTTAGGTAAGCGATGGTACCAGTTTGTTTGTCGCCACTCCTCTCCAACAAACTTTTGTCAACCCAACCATCATCTCCAACAATGCTACCAGCTAAGAGGATAAAGAGGAGTCCGCCTCACGCCCACACAGCGCCTTCACCAAAGAGAGGCCGAGTCGGTGATAGTAGCCTGATAATTAACGGAAAATTGAAGTACTTCCGATCCGGAGCATCGGCGTTTTCCGATCTTGTACAGACAGAGGGTCAGGCTTACTTCGATCGTACTCGCTATATCTCTAAGTTGCACGAATTGGATAAATTCATCCTTTTCTGCCGCCCACGCCGATTCGGCAAATCACTAACTGTAAGCATGCTGGAACATTTCCACGGTCTTCAGTATGCAGACGAACATCAATCACTCTACAAGGTATGCAACAATCTCCTTAATTACCTTGATATGAGAACTTACTTCTCTTTCAATCACTCTAGGGTCTTGATGTGCAAAAGGATATCGACGAAAGAAGAGTGAACCCCGGACAGTACTTCGTCTTGAATTTCGATTTTTCCCAAATCAGATCCAGACCAGACCTTCCGGAGGCGAATAAGATACTCATGGATTACTTAAATTATTCCATCAGGGCATTTTATAGAGAATATGCTGCCTACTTGGGCGGAAACTTTACTGATTGTCAAAATATTGACAATAGGGACCCCATCATTAATCTTTTGGAGTGTGCCAAATCAGTTCAATATGCAATTCAGCAGGACGAGCGACTTGCTGGCATAGAAGGGATCTACGTGCTCGTTGACGAGTACGATTCCCTTCCTAATAGGTACCTCAACCTACCCGGTACCATCGGAGGATCCGAGATCGCTTGGGATAACACACCAATCGGAGACACCTTCAGATCTTTCTGGGCTACACTAAAGGCATTAGGGACACAAGGGATCATCAAAAGAATTTTCATCACGGGCATATCACCGCTCTCCTTATCCAGTCTCGGTAGTGCATTCAATGTGGCGAGAAATCTGTCCTTCCACAAGGACCTAGCTGGGCTTTGTGGTTTGACATCTTCGGAGTTGGAAGACGCCCTGATGGGGATCTATGAGGACCCTAAAGTCTACGACAGTTTTCTTTCAGAAATGACTGAATTTTACAACGGATATCATTTCTGTCGAGATAAAACGGTCAAAACAGTTTACAACACAGAGACGTGCTTGGCATATCTTCAGTGTCATATCGAGGGAGTAACACCAGAGACTGAAGACCCGGAAAACTCCGAAGTATCTCAAGATGTTCTCAGGAGATTTGCTACTTCAGCGCCAGCAATAAGAGACTTCGAAAAGGCACTGGAATGCGACGAAAAAGGGAACTTCATGCCTATCGAGTACAGCAAGTTCAAACTCCAATTTACGCTTCCAGACTTGGTATGTTAATGTCTTAGCCCTAGTTCCCGTTTGTGCTAACTTAAATCTCTTCCAGAGTAATGAGGAAGATCATACTTCGTGGCGTTCACTAATCATCTACTTTGGCGGTCTTACATTTCACCCGGAAAAGCCGACAACACACCTCAAGATACCGAATCGTGTTGCGGCAAATCGAATCGCTCTCGAGGTTCTCCACAAGTATGATCTGCATAACTCTCTCACAGAAGCACTTCAGCGTCTCGTTAACTATGGAGAACTTGATCGAACGTTGGGTTGTTATCGAGAATTGATGATGCAACGGGACATCACCACCGACGATCTTACCCAAAGGAGTGAGGCAAACCATCGGGATAGCTTCTATTTCTGCCTCCTGCGAAACCATTCCCTTGTTCCACGAGTAGAATTCAAAGTGATAAAGGTAATCCATTCATTACTCACTATTGGCTAGACAATATCTAACGTCTCATGCAGCCAGACCAAACAAACGGCCGTATCGATCTTGTCTTCCAGGTTCCCAGACGGCTGATAGTTACCGAATGGAAGTTCTATCAAATTCAGTACCTAAACGTACCAGTTGGCAGCAGCGGAAATGCGGTTCTCGCTAAAGCAGACATCCTGCGCGACTACACTCTCCCCCAAATTCTTGAGCTTAAATTCGGCCATTGGGACAAGTACCACAGAGGAACAATTCGATCATGGGTTATGGAAAACGAGGGCCCGCAGCTAAGGGATTATATCAAGAGCGCTTATGTGCAGCAACTGATGAAGGAACAAAGTCTTGAGTTGCGAGCACACCTTGTTATCATTGTCGGGTCACGTCATATCATGTTGTGGGATATGGATAAGGAGGGACGCTTGGCTGCAGAACCGCGTCTTGTAGAGATGCCAAGCAGGCCGAACAGGCCCTGAAGACCTCCGTTCTTCCCGCTCCTCCTTTCTCTTTTCTCATTACATGCACCTAGAGGCGATTTCATTCCTCGCTTTTGATTCACAATATCTTGTCTGAACTCTATTAGCTAATTATTTTGCAATTTGAAGGAAGGTTATACCTTTTTAAAGACGAGCCACCAAGCTCTTCCAACCGCTCTGAGCCTTCATGTGTGCCTGCACCTCTAACCGCATGGTAAATCTGAGCTGCAGAGTAATTTTTGGCTGCTTCAGATTTTATATACTCTAGCAATATGCTAGGTTTTTTAATACGGAAGCTCTCCTCAATATCGTGGGAATGGGTATGTTCATCAAGGCGCTCAATAGTAACTGCTGAACCATCGACTGGACGTGAGACCTTCATTCGGACATTGCAAAGGTATGAATCTCGAATACTGGTATGCCGTCGTTTAATGGCCTTGCCATTAGTATCTTGAGCTACTACTGTGCTTGACGTCCTACTCTTCCGAAGCCTGCACTCATATTTCTGTACACGGACTGTACCATATGCTTGCAGCAGCTCCGACTGAAGCTTGGTATAAACTGAATCAACAGATGCTAAGTTAAGGTGCTGGCACTAGGTAGGCTTGTTCGTTCATGATATCTGTGGGTGGAGGGGACATACTGAGAGAGGAGGGGGGGCAATTACATCCTTTCGAGGTGGATTGGTGTATATGATGGCTTCACATGAGTTACTCAACCAGCTAGTGTGCGCATATTGTAGAGCATATTCAAGAGTATCAGGAAACAATTTATCCGGTCTGTAAGGAAGTCTAGCCAGCGTATGGTGCCGGTAACATGAAAATGACCTATTGTAAAATTCTCCAAACTACTAAATTAATGCCAAGACCCTCGGATATAGAAGAGGAGCTAGGGGACTTGGATATGGAACAGTAGCTTTTAAGTTGCGTGTATATAAAAGTCATCGGCGGAAGCTAGCTTAGTCTTTAATCTTTCCCTATTTAGGTTAGTCTATTACCTCTTGGCACCTCTTGGCATGTAACATTCTCAAATTCTCTCATACAAAAGTTGACTTTTCTTTCTCTTATAACTTCTTCAATTTTCAACTTATTTTAGATCTGAAAGCGAAGACCTCTTCTACAAGCCTGGATCTATCGATATACGCTTTCATTTAATGATTTAGATACGTTGTGGTTGTGGAGTTAGACTAGTTCGTAGGTATCATATTGGTGTCGTTTTCTTGTTGCCGGCACCATAGTATCTCGGGATATGTGTCATGGCGGGGATCACTACACCATCACGGATCAGTACTAGGTCAAAAACGGTAGCGTCTGACGCAGCAATATGGCTCAGGGACCGATAGCCTCAGGACGCACCTGACGCAGATTTTTTTTTGCTGATGCAAGTTCATTGGTCTTTCGTCCACAACTTTCGTCAGCTCTCCTTCCGATGAG
This sequence comes from Terfezia claveryi, assembly GCA_015179025.1. Classification (NCBI taxonomy): domain Eukaryota; kingdom Fungi; phylum Ascomycota; class Pezizomycetes; order Pezizales; family Pezizaceae; genus Terfezia; species Terfezia claveryi. Next base: position 28,388 of record WHUX01000321.1, on the reverse strand, counting down.
TCTCTCTATAGGCAATCTGGTTGAACAAGGAGCCGCCCAAGCTACCTCTAGTGGTTCTTGAGGCATCCAATCCACCAGTGGTACAAGCAAACGACTTATTGGTCTGACCAACCTAGTTTACAGCGACTTATCAACAGCACCACCTTGTTGCCCAGTCATTGTAGAATAGAATTGAACTTGTCCATATCCAATGGTATTTCACTCGAGGTAGGGTTGGCGATTGGAGTGCTCGAGCGGGAGCGGCCAGTGGGTAGTGCACGCTATGCAACAAGCAATGCAACACTTGCTACAGTATACTCTCGATATAAGAATATCGTCCGGCGGGGGGGGGGGGTATATTCTTATATCGAGTATATTCTTATATCAAATATCAGGGTAAATACTAAAGGTGTACATCAAATAAAAGAATTAACGTGAGGTAGAGGAAGAACTAGGTACATTGTTTGGATATTTATCTTCAAACCAACGTTTGATGCCTCGCCATGTAAGATCAGGATATGCATTTGCATAGTCATATATCTCCTTGCGTTGTTCTTCAGTCCACCCTTGACGTTTCAATGCACCACTAGCAGGCATATCGAATTAGTTCTGGAGTTTGGAGGTGGTATTGAAGGTGTATTGTATGTCGCGGTGTTGTGTTTGGTGGCGTTGTGTTGTTGCTTGTGTGGGGTATTTCTTATCGATAAGCCTTCCTATTACAGCTAGGCTGTTTACATATTACCCAATCAGGTACTCTTGGTATAAGAATACCTTAGTAAACAACCTCGAAAAAATAAGAATATTCTTCTATCAAATATATTCTTATTTTGTATGGGGGTGGGCAGGGGGTATATTCTTATATCAAGTATATTCTTATATCACATATTCTTATATCGAGAGTATACTGTATCTACTTATATACAAAATTATCAAGCACGTGGCCTTGCATCTCTTGAAGAGGATCCCTTCAATGCCCATCCTTCTAGGGTTCCCAGTAGCAGCCTTTTGTCAAAATACAGGACTTGCGCTGGTGTTTGCTAGATAGCCCTGCTACCTCCACTGCAGTTGATCTTATGTAGTTGTGTTCTGTCCTGCGGGGGAACTTTCTGATTTGCGAATAGGATATCCTGCCCAAGAAGCCACATGATTCTTGAGAGGGATGTTATACACACAAATACTGTCCGCTCGGGAATGCGTTTACATTGATATAATCGGGGGCGGCTCTACTACACAATCCACCCTTGATTTTCGAATAGAAAAGACACAAAGATCTTATATACCCTGAACTCACACTCTTCATCAGGGGTACTGACTCCTCTACCACCCACTCTGCCTCCTCCGCAGCCTCTGCCTCCGCATCCCGTCACCGGTTTTTCTACTCCTCTACCGCCCACTCTGCCTCCTCTGCCTCCATAGCCTCCTGAGGCATCCAATGCCTCCATGAACCCCCTCCAGCAGCAGTATAACCCTACGGCTCAACTCTTGCCTCCGGCAACTCCTCAAGTCCTGACCCCTCCGGGCTCTGCCCCTTCGAATCCGCACTACCGCTACTCTCCCTCCTCTCCCTCTTGACAACCTTCTTCACTGCTTGCTTCAACAAGCCTTCCAACAACTTAACTAATTCCTCAGCTACCTCCTTGGGCAAAAACGGCGGAAGGGCAGTGGGGTATATATCCCCATGATGAAATAAAATAAATGGGACAGTGTTCGCACTGTAGATAAAGAGATCTATTCAAAAATAATGCATCGAAAAACAAAGATAACAAGAGTAGAGATAGTCCCCTTTAAATAGACAAAATAACATCCATCCCAACATCCATCCCATCAACTGCGACAGCTATCACGACTAACGACCAATTGCACCATCATATAGAAATTTTCTTCTCCTCCATATCCGGCATTCCTTACACTTCCGCATCCAGCATTTCCAACTATTCTTCCGCATCCAGCGTTCCTTGGGTAGCCGGGTGATTCCTTGGGCAGCCGGGTGATCACTTATTCAACACCCCCCTCTGATCAGCTGGCTGTCTTCACACCCGCTTTCGCAGCAAGATATATCAAGCGTTCTCCTGTTACGCATTTCGTTAGCATATCAGCTGGATTCTCATCGCCGGGCACCCAATGCACGCTCAGCAATCCCTCTTCCACGCATTCCCGCACGAAATGATGTCGCCGTCGGATGTGTTTTGTTCGCTTGTGAAAGTCTGGGTTGTACGAGAGATTCGCCCCTCCTCGACTGTCTGTCCACAGCCAGATCTCGGACTTGATGCCACAATGATCGAACAGCTTTCCAAACCACAATGCGTCCTGTGCACCTGCCCCCATGGCAATATACTCTGCTTCCGTGGATGACAGAGTGGTCACATCCTGCTTTCTAGAGGCCCATCCTATCGGTGACTTTCCAGCCATTATCAGAATCCCACTAGTCGCCTTTTCTTCCAACTCTTCTTCCCCCGCATCAGTGTAAATATCAACATGACTCATGTCTTCTCCTGTCAGGCATATCCCCAAGTTTTTTGTTCCTAACAAGAATGCCACCACCTTTAATGCCTTTCTCCAGTCATGGGTTGAAGGCTTAGATGCAACGAGAGAGAGTCTCTGAACAGCGTAACGAATATCGGGGCGCCACATACGGGCAATATATAGAAGCCGACCGGTTATTGCCTGAAATTCCCTTACATCACTTTTCTCCCGCACCTCTGGTGGGTCCTCCTCCAGATAGGGGGTCTTTGCTGTATGGGTAATCTTGACTTCCCTAGCCAATTCTTCAATTTGGTCTGCTCCTGTAATAACAACCTCGTTTATTCCCCAAGTGAATGTCATCCCTAAATAACGCTGCGGTAGACCCCGCTCTTCCAAGGTGAAAAACTGTCTCATAGCTTCTTCCCAATTGCTTGCCGTTTTGTAGGTCGAAAAACTACATAGGAGATCATCGACATGGATTACTATTAGCTCTCCATTTGACACTCGATAATACAGGCCCAGATCGTCCTTGCATTGCACGAACCCCAAGCCCTTCAGGACATCATCGATCACCTTGTTCCAATTGTGGGCTGCCTGCTTTGTCCCATAAAGTGATTTCTTCAATCGCCATGCTTTACTTCCAGTAGCCTGCCGGTCGACTACATATAGGATCTCTTCAAGAGGACCATTGAGGAAGGCACCTTCAATGTCATATTGCCGTATAATCAGCTTGCTCTTAATACCAAGACAGATTAGTATGCGCCAGGTTTCCTCACGGCAAACTGGAGCATAAGTCCCATGACGATCATAATCGATCCCAGGTTTCTGCGAAAAACCCCTAGCTATCAAACGAGCCTTGTAGCGCTTTGGGTCACCAAGCGGTTTATCAGTTTTTTCCCTCAGCACCCATTTGGTGTCGATGATTTTGGCTCCTTCAGGCACCTTATCTACCCATTCATAGACCTCATATTTAACCAAAAGCTCAAGCTCCCTTTGAACGGCTTGCTCCCACTTTTCTCTATCTGATGAGCTAAGCGCCTCACTCATTGTCAGGTGACTCTCAGTAACGAGCCCATATGCTGAGTCTTGATCTAGTCGTATCGGAGGTATTCCAGCTGTACTTCTCCCGGTTCGTCTCAGTACCGGTGCAGGTGCGGGCTCCGGTGCAGGTGCGGGCTCCTGCCGCTGCACTTCCTGTAAAAGCTGTTCGCTTGCTTCTCTGTCATTGCGCATTGTTCTGAGTGCCGCGGGCCATGTATCAGCATATTTCTTCCATGGCTCATCTGGCAGCTGATTTAGGGCTGGTAAATTGGTAATCGGATTGGCAGGTAAATTGGCTGGTGAATTAACTGGTAAATTGGCTGGTGCTGGCGAATTCACAGGTGAATTGTCTGGCCAGTTCCCTGGCAAATTGGTGAATGAATTGGTGGACGAATTGGTAGGCAAATTGGTAGGCAAGTTGATAGGCGAATTGGTAAGCGAACTGGTAGATGCACTGGTAGGTAATGTAAGTCTTATATCAGATGAGTGCTTTGTCTTAGAAATAGGGTTTTTTGCTGTAGTGACCCGCTTCGATGGTAGTATGATCTTGTAGACACCGTATGTAGATGTAAATCCTACTATTTTCGCTTCTACCGCTCTATCAGTGAGCTTACCATCAGTATATGCATGACAGTAGACAATTTCTCCGAAAGGCCGAAAACGCTTTCGCTCATTCTGAATGTCTATTCCTGGTTTGATCCTTTGTAGAGGGGCTTCCCCATTCAATGAGTTATGTGGAATTCGATTTTTGATAAATGTCGCATATTCCATTGCTAGAGACCAAGTGGAGTTCGGCATTCCCTTGAGGTTCGTTCGGACCATTGTCATGATAGTTCGGTTAGATCTTTCAGCAATGGCATTCGTCTCGCTGTGACGAGGTACAGTAGGCTTCTCACTGATCCCTTCTTTTGCAAGCCATTGGCGAAATTTGGTGGACTTGAACTCCCCTCCAAAATTGGTTTGCAGCGATTGAATCTTTGCATTGGTGAGTTTGGTGAAGTATGACATCATACATTGAAGCGCTTCAGCTGCATTGGATTTTGAGGTAATAGCCCGAGTTATCGTAAATCGTGAGAAATCATCTATGAGTGTAATCATGTATTTTCGATGACAGAGGTCTTCCACAGGCATAGGACCGCAAAGGTCGGAGTGAACAATTTGACCTATTTGGGACATTCGAATTCCATGCGTTGTGGACTGGGGCCGAGTCATTTTGGTTGTAATACATACTTCATATTGCTGAGTGCAGCGGCTGAGATGCTCGGGTGCCTCGGGTATTCTTCTAAAAGCAGGGAAGGGAAGGTGTCCATACCTAAAGTGCCATTGCATAGCTTGTTCCTCCATTAGGTGAGTTTCAAGTGGAACGACTTCTAATCGATATATATCATTCAATGTAGTAAGCGGAATAATCTGATCTTGATAGGTGAGGGTATTTTGCGTGCCTAGAGTAAGCGTTGCTCCTTGCTGGCATATCTTAGCTACACTAATGAGATTGCGAGGAAAATGCGGAACATAAAGAACATCGCTGAGAGTCATTTTGCCGATTTGAACCGATCCCTTATGAGTAGAGTGAATATTCCCTCCCCCAGTTCGTACTAATTGGTGGTGTTGATGAGGGTCAATTAACTCAGACTTATTGTTCGTGATATGAACAGATGCGCAGGTGTCCGCAAACCAGGTATTGGTTAGTATTGCCTTATCAGTAGTTGCCATGTCACAAAAGGTGTCCCAGACTTCGTCAGACTGAGTAACGTGCGCTGCTGGCAGAGGGCCATTCCTTAGAGTGTCTCGCTTCTTAGTCCTACAATCCTTCTCTTCATGAAATGTTCCAGGCCATCCCTTGCTTTTACAATATTGGCACTTCACTGGAAGGTTCGTGGTAAAAGCTGCTGCTGGCTCTAGAGCTCGTTAAGGTTTTACTTTGACTCAATCAGATTGTTCTTTAAGTCTAAGTACTACGTTAGAGTAGGAGGGCTCGGCGGTTCCCCCTGTGATATTCATGATGAGGTTTTGGTAAGTAGGGAGATGGGGTAATGTGGAGAGAAGCATAGTCGCCTTCTACCCGTCGTTATTGATAAAATGCTTAATACTCGCAGCTAGCGAATCGGATGATGGTGTCACAGAGGCGACATTGGTGAGAAGATTGTTCCACCTATTCTCAAAGTTCATTATGTGCTGGGTCAGAGTTTCTTTTCTGTCGTCGAAACGGAGGTTGGTTATTGCTAGAAGGAGTGATGACATATGAGAGCGCGTTCTTCCTTCATAATGTCTCTTTAGAATGTTCCATGCATCGAGTGCAGTATCGCATATCCGAATTAGTGTGAGTGGCTCTGGTTCGCAGTTGGCCAGCAATGTAGTGAGGGCTTTATCTGTAAGAGTCTGGAATTCTTGCGTCATAGGGGTTGGCGGCATCCCTTGCACAGAATTGATGGCATCGTCTAGGTTCGCTACTCGAAGGGCTCTGCTGATTTCCTTAGCCCATGCTGTATAGTCAACCTCATTCTTAAGAGGTGCTGTTGTCTTCGGGGGTTTGAACTGTGATGATCCTGTGGTGGATGAATTGGATGCGGACATTGTGCTCGAGATGTATCCGATGTGTTGCTACCATGAAATAAAATAAATGGGACAGTGTTCGCACTGTAGATAAAGAGATCTATTCAAAAATAATGCATCGAAAAACAAAGATAACAAGAGTAGAGATAGTCCCCTTTAAATAGACAAAATAACATCCATCCCAACATCCATCCCATCAACTGTGACAGCTATCACGACTAACGACCAATTGCACCATCATATAGAAATTTTCTTCTCCTCCATATCCGGCATTCCTTACACTTCCGCATCCAGCATTTCCAACTATTCTTCCGCATCCAGCGTTCCTTGGGTAGCCGGGTGATTCCTTGGGCAGCCGGGTGATCACTTATTCAACACATGAGAATTCAAGACTTTTAGCTCTGGCTGGTGTAAAACTGGCATGCCCTGATTGCCAGATCCACCCATGATCGCCTGAATCTGCCTCTGGCTGTGCTTAGACAGAAGAGAAAGCAGCTTTGTACACACTGGACAACATCTCTTGGAGACCCCAATTGTCCCATATGTGTTTTTGAACAACAAGAGCTCCTCTTCCATTGGTCGCATAAGCAGGGTATCTTGATCATGGGTAACACAGTGAGGGTGGTAGGAGAGATAGGAAAGTGTGCCAAGCATGCTCTCGGCGTGATAAGCTCCATGGAATTGATGCCGGTGGCCAGCAGAGAGGGTTGATTTCCTTTGTTTCTGGTACCAAAGATAGTTAATGCATCAATAGCTTCTTTTGCCGTGATCGCTTGTTGTGAAGAAAGTTGCGTGGCAGGAGTGGGAGTGGTAGTGGAGGGATACATACTATGAATCATATCTGTCCACGATTCCATTTCTGTTATGCTACGCTTAGTAGGAGGTTCCAGGAATGTCAATGAGAGTGGGAATTTTGGGAGTGCCCGGCGATTGGTGACAACTTCCATTGCTTGTTGATATGAGACTATAAGCCATAATGCTTGTTGCACTATGCGGCTAGGAGAAGTTGCCTGCGCAATGTTCATCTTTAAATCTATATCGTTCTGGCCATCATCAAGATCCTCATTTGGCACTGGTGGGTTACTGACACCTTTTTTCATGGCCACCTTCATTTTCTCTGCAACTAGGAATTCGAGAGCGCCAATGTGGGCTTGAAAAATAGGTGAGTGGTGAATAAGTTTCTGGAGATAGATCATTCACTTGCTTGCGATGCATACCAAGACTCTGGGAATTGAGGCAGGCAATTTCAGTACAGATATGAGGGAAGCAATATGTTTTTTAGCCAAGATGAGATACACAAGGAGTTTGTGGAATTCCCAGGCACTTCCACCATCATAGATTGCTTGACTAGTTTGCCATTGTTTGTAGAGATATGGATATTCAGCCTTAGCTGAGTCTACATCAATAGAGTGAAGAATTTCTGTAATGAGATTTTGTTCGCCCTCGCCTGGCGGTCTAAAAAGAGCAACCTTGCCAAAAATAACGCAGACCCTCCGAGGAGGGTGTTGTGCCAACTAGACTACCTTTTTCGTTGCGTTCCAGTGCCTTTTAGAAGTCTCTTATCGCTGGCGCTGAAGTAGCAAATCTCCTGAGAGAAACTTCAGATACTTCGGAGTTTTCCGGGTCTTGAGTCTCTGGTGTTACTCCCTCGATACGAGACTGAAGATATGCCAAGCACGTCTCTGTGTTGTAAACTGTTTTGACCGTTTTATCTCGACAGAAATTATATCCGTTGTAAAATTCAGTCATTTCTGAAAGAAAACGGTCGTAGATTTTAGGGTCCTCGTAGATCCCCATCAGGGCGTCTTCCAACTCCGAAGATGTCAAACCACAAAGCCCGGCTAGGCCCTTGTGGAATGACAAATTTCTCGCCACATTGAACGCACTGCCGAGAGTGGATAAGGAGAGCGGTGATATGCCCGTAATGAAAACTTTTTTAATGATCCCTTCTGTGCCTAACGACTTTAGTGTAGCCCAGAAAGATCTAAAGGTGTCTCCGATTGGTGTGTTATCCCAAGCGATCTCGGATCCTCCGATGGTACCGGGTAGGTTGAGGTACCTATTAGGAAGGGAATCGTACTCGTCAACGAGCACGTAGATCCCTTCTATGCCAGCAAGTCGCTCGTCCTGCTGAATTGCATATTGAACTGATTTGGCACACTCCAAAAGATTAATGATGGGGTCCCTATTGTCAATATTTTGACAATCAGTAAAGTTTCCGCCCAAGTAGGCAGCATATTCTCTATAAAATGCCCTGATGGAATAATTTAAGTAATCCATGAGTATCTTATTCGCCTCCGGAAGGTCTGGTCTGGATCTGATTTGGGAAAAATCAAATTTCAAGACGAAGTACTGTCCGGGGTTCACTCTTCTTTCGTCGATATCCTTTTGCACATCAAGACCCTAGAGTGATTGAAAGAGAAGTAAGTTCTCGTATCAAGGTAATTAAGGAGATTGTTGTATACCTTGTAGAGTGATTGATGTTCGTCTGCATACTGAAGACCGTAGAAATGTTCCAGCATGCTTACAGTTAGTGATTTGCCGAATCCGCGTGGGCGGCAGAAAAGGATGAAATCATCCAATTCGTGCAACTTGGAGATATAGCGAGTACGATCGAAGTAAGCCTGACCCTCTGCCTGTACAAGCCCGAAAAACGCCGTTGAGCTGGATTGGAAGTACTTCAATTCGCCGTTAATTATCAGGCTACTATCACCGACTCGGGCTCTCTTTGGTGAAGGCATTGTGTGGGCGTGAGGCAAACTCCTCTTTATCCTCTTAGCCGGTAGTGAGGCAAGCGAGTGGAAGAGAGGGCGCAACGGCCAAACAGTAGACGATATTGGGGTCAGAATTCGAAGATGGGAAGAGAGGAAAAGTATTGTTGGAGATGAATGTTGGAGATGAAGGTGGTTGGGTTGACAAAAAGTTTGTTGGAGAGGGGTATGTACCATCTTACCTAAGGATGACTGACCATGTAGGTTGACCGGGGTAAAACAACCCCTGTTTTGCGCTAGTCTACTTGCATCCCGTGATACCGTTTTTTTTTTTTTTAAAAAAAATTCATTACTCTTATGCGGCCCCAATGGGGGGGCCATGAAGAGCCACCCGGAAACCCGGATGGATTCAGGACCGGGCAAGTTAATCTGCCAGGTCCAACGCAGAACTAAATACAATAGACAGTTCACATAGGAAAATCGTGTCCCGGGGATCTCCCATGCTGTCATTAACCGACAATGTCGGATGGGACTGAGCCCTGACTGGAGAACCCCGGCCCCAATAAAGTCCCCAGCTCCCGACAGCAACGGCATCCTCCATCTCGGGTATCGCCGGTGGAAAATACAAAACTCTGGTAGAAAAAACCCTCTCCTCCCTGAGCCGCTACGTGGGAGCTATAGAAAAAGGCCTCTGTGGCCTCGTAGGTCTCCTCCCCCTCTTTCCGCCAGTCTGGGCTATCCAGCTCTTCCCAGCACCTCTTGTCCCGTAGCAGGGTCGCCCTCTGGAGGTCGAACCTTGGGCAGGTGAATACGATGTGTTGTGCGTCCTGCACTGGGTGTCCGCAGTCACACTCCTTGGTGTCCATTTGCCGATGTGGTGGAGCCAGCTTTTTTGGGGCCCCCGATCGGTCCGCAACCAGGTGTAGGCAGAAAAGGCCTGCTGGGACCAGCTAGATACTCCATGTATCCCGAAACCCGCCTTTGTTCTAGCCTCCTTCCGGAGGGTCTTGGAGCTGCGCGGAGGCCTCCCTCGGTAACGATGAGTGGGGAGCCTCTGATACGGCCCAAAATCGACTCGAGGGATGAGTGGAGGTCCGCCTTCTCATTGCCTGAGATGCCGATGTGTCCCCTAACCCAGGAGATCCTCACGTCCCTTCGTTCTGCCGCTGCCACTATCCTTAACTTGATTTCCCTTTCGATTCCCGTTCTCGGGAGTACCTGTACGGTGGCTTGCGAATCAGTGAGGATGGCTAGCATGTCGGCGTGCTCGATTCTTAGTGCCAGGTTAACTGCGTATGCCTCACCGTCCGCTACCGTAGCCAGATCCCCGAGGTAGTCCCCGTATGTCGACGATGCACCCCCTATGGTCTGTCGTGTGAGCAGCACTCGCAACCCCATCCCCCTGCCCTGTGCCATCTGTGTAGCAGATCCGCCAACCTTCCTCTTGTATTCCACCTATCGCGCCAGCCCAGTAGCCTCTTCAGCTTCCGAGGGGGCCCTCCCCCCCGGTATTAATCTCATCATGATCTCCCTGCCCTCCTGGGTAGGTATGCTCGGACTCATCTTTCGATCATAAATAGGTTTTGGGTGACCTGTCATCCTAAATAGCACTTGCACGTAGTGGGCTGGGGCGTTACTGCCAGTATATTAGGAATGATACTTTCATACCTGATGAGAATTAAATGCGCCCTTTACACCTTAAGCCCCTTCGGTAAAGCCTTGCTCACTTCAGTGCAGACTGTGCTACCCCCCCCCCCCCCATCATCGGTGAGTTGCTTTCTCTGCCCTAACCCCCCCCCTAGGTGTATTTCGACCACCGGGAGTCATCGCCTTAGCTTCGGTCCCACGGTGAGTGCTGGCCTATTATATGCGACTGGGGGTGCTTCCTCTATGACGAGTTGTTGTCTCTAGCTGTCTGTTAGTGTCATGGGACTGGTGAAACTCGATCTAAAAATAATAACTAGACTAAAAATGGTGTGGTAGGGAGAATACCAAGATAGTATGTACTATCTTACTGACAAAAAGGGTAGCTGGGAGATACCAGAAAGGGTATGGGCCAAAAAAGAACTACCTGTGTGGAGGGTGTTGTGCCAACCAGACTACTTTCCGCGGCCCACCGCAGCAATTTAGCACTAAACCTGCTAGCGTAGTCACTACCACATATGATCTAGTGTTGACTAGATGATCTTGCAGACACTACTTTTCCCTTTGTAGCATAGTGAGACTGTTAGTGTGTTCCGCTTGAGCACCTTCCCAATTTCGACTACCAGACTCTTAGCTGGCGCAGTAGAAATAATTATTTCGCTAGAGTACAAAGAGTCTTGGCACGAGAACACTCTAGAAGTACAGCCCAGGCTTCTAATGCAGGTGGCTTAACTGATAAGCAAGGAAAAGAAAAACAGAATGATACATTATAAATAGTACAGACAATTTCACTCCCTATTCAATGTCAACCTCAATCTACCCCATAATGAGCCTAGACCCAATCATAATGGTAAAAAAAAGAGATATAGATGAGCTAAAAGAAAGAAAAGGAGTATTAATAGAAGTTGGACTCTTCATCAAACTAGGCTCTAATATCAGCTTAGAAGTACCAGTACTAGTACTTATTGTTATGTTTGTAAAATTAAGTCTAGATACAATCTTCTTCATTATTCTAACTATTAAGGTTGTTAGAGCAAGGGTTTTCAAATTATTTTCTGTAACTACAATGGAAAGTATTAGTATATTATTAAATTGTTCAATGTTACTATACATTACGAGGATATAGCTTATCACTAGGAAATAGTACACAAACTAGTATATTTATTTAGGTTCCAATCTTAATCTAAGTACATAAGTAGAAGAAGGAATAGGTAAGGTAGAAGTTTGGAATATACTTACAGAGTAATAGGAAACTCATTTGAGAGAGGAGGGTAGGGTAGAAGGTCTCAAGACTTGTGAATGATAGAGATAAGAGGTTGAAACAATAATACATGATTCCATAGAAGAGTCTAACTCAATATTTATACTATTCCAACCTTCTATTGATATAAAAGAATCTTCACCATAATTACTAGCAATAGTAACAGGACTAGTAAATTGAACTCAAGATTTCTTGCATTTCAAGGTAGATTATTAATGTGTAGCCTTCTCTACAGCATTCTTTTCCATGGACCTCCTAATCATAGTATAGCTTTGCTAGAACAGCCTTATTCAGAACAATATCTAAATTAGTACTAAGCTCTCGACGATCTGGTTTTGCTTGTATCTTTTGTGCTTCCTACTATTTCTGAGTACTATCTCACTCCAACTAAAGATCTGTATTGTATAAAATTGCAAATCATTATAAAGAGTCAATAAGATCTAGAAGTTTGGTATATAGCAGGTCCATAGTTGAGTTAAGAAGGAGCTTGGCTTGTCGAACTTGTCTGTATAAACTGGAAGTATCTTTTGGGGTTAGTGGAGGACTGTTTATTAGAGGAGGGGGAACTTTTTATAGCTCTTGATTAGGCTCTTGTAGAAGTTTACTAAGAATATGATGGGGGTTAAATAGTATCAATCCTACTCCACACCATGCCCTACCAATATTAGATTTAGTAAATATCTGACATTATGCTTCAATTAATATCAGTAGAAAGTTCTCCTTAATAACTGACATATTCCCAAATCGTATAATCTGATCCACCTATTTCCTATAATACTTCTGTAATAGATCAAATAAACTAATATCCAATAGCTGAAGAAGATATATTAAGTAAGAGGATAAGCAATAGACAATAATTTTAGAAGCAAGACAAAACTTAATAAACTCAATATTAACATAAAAGTTATGATCATCTACAATAAGTAATCGATACTCCCCCTTTGCTTCTTTAACTATATGTTCATAAAAATATTTAATCTATTCTAACTCTAATACTTAATTAGTCCAACTCAAAGAAGGATAAGCAAACTTGTAATCTCCAATAATATTTGTATCCAAGTGTTGATACCATCCTATATAGTGACCAGCACCTTTGTAAATAATCATCAGAGGAAGTACTTATCCATTGCCAGAAATATACTCAATAACTCTAATAAGCTCATGCTTACTATCTGTTGCTACCTTTACTATTATATCTCTTTCTCTCCACCTAATAATAACTCTTACACAATCTGATATCCCTTGTCTAAACCCCTTCTCATCAATATTATAGGTATTACTCACTAGAATTAAATACTTCTCTCATAATATCCAAATCTTATTAAAGTGATTGTTGATGATTATAGAGTTACTCATCTTCAACTGCTTCTTATCTATCTGGCTACTAAATTTTACAATAAGATTAAGGTGCTTATTGAGGAAGTATGTAATCTAATTCTTTCCTACTTAATTGTCTTCATCCTATTCCTTAGATTTTATTAAAGCAATAGCCTCCTTAACATGCTGAATTCGAGGTAGAAATCCCTACTCCTCTAAACAATATATCCAATATATAATAGCTTTTTTTTCTACAGGTATGAGAAGTTGTTGAGCTGCATATGCTAGAACATGCATAGTACCACTAGTGAGCCATCTGCGTAGAGTTGTTAAAGATATATTATATGCCTCAGCTGTGTATTTAAGACTTGGAAAATTGCCTGCTCATATAGCTCTAATTGCTTGTTGCAGCCAGACCTTCTTCTGCTATTTTTTTAACAATGTTCACTTCTTAATCCTCGGCATTTTCTAGGCTTCTCCAATGGCTAGTTAGTTTTCAATCCCCACTCTAATGATACTACTTTTGGAATATCTAAAATATTAGGTTTATTTTTTTCACCTATGTTACCAAGCAGAAGGTATAAATGAGATAGCCTTGGTAGCTTGTAAATATACCTTCGAGATCCGAGGAATCAGTAACAGCTTTCCTCGTGGGATTTGGTTGTCAGGTTATTGTTTTATTAACCCGCAATTACTCTACTATGTATCCCTAATGAGCCACATCCCTGTGATGTATAGTATTAACATTGGATGGAATGAAATCAGAGTCTTCATCAATAGTTGTTGAATTAGTGTTAACTACCAGTGTAGGTAGTGGTGGAATGGATGTAGTATCAACAGGTTGAATAAGGGTAGTGTCAGCAACTAGGGGAAGAGTAGCAGTAGGTGTGAGTGCAGTCTTAGGGTTTGCACTAATATCACTTGTAGGACTTGGAGCAGATATAGGGTTAAGGTTGCTCAAATAGTCACCTGGCATAGTTGGAGTAGCTCTTGTAATGACTGTGGCTTCTTTGGTAATGGTTATATCGGAATTGACAACTGTAGGTAATGTAATAATTTTGACAGCTGGAGTCAAGTATTTAAGCTCCATATCTTTAGCAGATAAGTCTTCAACCCCATAAGTGATCTGTGATATAATTTAGATAACAGTTGTCATACTAGTATCTATGAGGGTAATAGAGTATGGGAACATTTGTGAATTACTACAATTGCTTGGAGTATCTACTGCACCAGTTGGCATTGGGTTTTTCTTTGCAGGTTTTTCAACAATATTGGTATTTTTATGCCTAATAGTACTATGATTATCAAAGTGGGGTCTTGCAGAAGAGGTGAAGGAAGGCATACTGATATTTCAAACAGGGCTTCATATTCACCCTATAGGGAAGCTTCTCCTTGATGAACAATATTTTCACAAAAGATCTAGATAATAACTGCTTGTTAACTTTGTTAAGCGAGCGCAAGAATATAAATGCATCTACATGTACAGCACATCAAGTAATATGGTTGACATTGAACTGTCAATTTGATTATTAGCTTATCAACAAATGAAGACTGGTAGTAAAGTTGGAGTAACTCACATAACCAATCTACTTCTCTATACATTCTTGAAGATATTTCTAGTCACCTAGTGCACAGACTTGGGAACAGACTTGTGTGAGCCACTCGGAGTCCTGAAGAACCTTGCCAACATCATCACCATAGATTTCATGGATCAGCTTCATGAATTGATTATAGGCCTTAGTATAGTCAACAAAATTAGTCCTCGCCTTAAGGTGACCAGCAATAGGCGTAACTGAGGCTGCTATGATATGCTAAATTCTTGGATAAGGTAGATCCAAGAGAAATGCTGCATCTACAAAGGAGGATGAAAATAAGGAGCCTTTGCATCTTTACAGAGAACATTTTTATATCGAACAAAGAGATCACCTGCTGCTGGATATCAAAAGAAGCCCTGAATGAATTAAAGGTAAAAGAGATACGAAGAAGCAAAGGCTTGAAACAAAAATAATAGAAAACTTAAAGTACGTTAAGAAAAAGCTGAAGCAATAGTATAAAAACACAATGAGTTCGAGGTAGTAAGAAGAGAAAAGAAGGAGGATTGGAGAAGGGACTTTATAAGATACTATAGAGTAAATATCTTAACCAACTAAGATACTTCTCAAGGTGGAAATTCCTGAAGTAGATATATAGTATGTGTTTATGAATCAGGGTAGCTCTGCTGGCGAAGAGGGCACGTCTACATTTTTTAGTATAGGCCAGGTGGTAATATATGTGTAAGTGATAAGTACTATAGAGGAAAGAGTATAGTAGTTCTGATAATCGGACAGTAAATGATTAATCCTCACTGTAAACAAACTATTGCTTAAACTTTAATTGCCTTAAGCTCATTTGATCTATCAAACATAACTTTGTAAGAGGCATAGCGGCAAGCCCAATCACTTGGCTGATATGCGACCTTATATCCGAAAGTTATCAAAAAATTGAAAACGTCCAAATATCACTCTCTAATGACTAGACAAACAATACATCTGTCCGGCATCCTGCTGACTATTCCCTGATCACAGCTCACCCATCTCCCATGTCTTGGGCATGAATTGGCAAACTCTTGAATAGTACATACTTCGATATCCATAGTGTCCGTACTTTATCCTTTGCATTAACAATTCAATTAGAATCTTCAGCCTAATTCACTTCAAAATATTCAAACTTCATGCCTGGATATAACATTCTCAATATCAGATTTATATAAGAAAACCTTAATGACGAGATTGATAATATGTCCTAAATATCTTAACTGAGATTCCCTAGTATTAAATTCAATATTAATCTTATTCAATGCAATCTTCAAATGACTCAATGCTGTATCATTATTTCTCGCATTATCTAATATTAAATATCTAACTTTGGACAATAATTTATAGTCTTTCAAAATGCTAAATACAACTCGGGCTTAATTCTCACCAGTATGACTACCTTGCAGACATCGTAATCCTAGTAAAGCATGACATGCTTGACCTTCATTATCAATCCAATATCTTGTAACACCAAGTAAAGCTAAATGATTAGAAGATGACCATAAATCAAAAGTAAAATGAACCAAATGAATAGAATGAAAAGAAGTAATAAGAATATTTCTCTGCTGTATATATTGTACAGACAACTAAGCCCACACAGTATTACTAGATTTAGGTAATGCCTGTGGAATAGCAGTATAAGATTGAGATACTGCAGTTAATTAGGAGAGTAATAACCGAAAAGATGGCTCCTCGACCTGTCGGAAGCTAATATGACACTGGACTATCCACTGTACTAATAGTTGTTGAAATACAGTAAGATTGAACTGTATACAAGGTATTGTTGTACCGAATGCTTTGTATTGCAGAGGTTGATAGATCTACTACTGGCATAAGACCGTGTTCAGTCATTCGATATGTCTTGAGGTGATCAATTAGATGTTTAGTTGATCTATCCGCATATCGCTTTGGGTGCCAGCGACATATATTACACTTCCAATATTTGTGGCCATTTTCCATGACTGCATCCCCATGCCGCCAGATCCACCTACGTCGTGATGA
This sequence comes from Terfezia claveryi, assembly GCA_015179025.1. Classification (NCBI taxonomy): domain Eukaryota; kingdom Fungi; phylum Ascomycota; class Pezizomycetes; order Pezizales; family Pezizaceae; genus Terfezia; species Terfezia claveryi. The sequence goes on along the minus strand of WHUX01000321.1, from coordinate 11,844 downwards.
AGTGCGAAGGGACCAGATAGAGTCTGTAGGGAGAGAAGAACCCAATTCAAATGAAGGTGTTGTCAGGGTAGAGTCTGAGTCTGTAGGGGTTTCAGGAATGCTAGGCGTTTCCGGAATGTGTGGACTATTGATGCCATCTATTGAGTAGAAGCTTGATTGCTGTGATTGTGACAGAGGCGAGCTTGCCTCAACCTCCGTTATGTTGGCAGGTGGGTCGGTGGTGTATTCGTCGGAAGGCATATTGTCACAGTGAATATTGAATATTGGTATTCAGTGCTCGATATTCAGTGCTCGATACGGATTTTCAACATCAATTCTGCCCCTCTTTTATACCCCGCAATCTCGCCTGAATAGCCCTACTAGCCTGCATGGTCCAGGCGGTCCAGGCGGTCCAGGCGGTCCAGGCGGTCCAGGCGGTCCATGGTTGAGGCCGGCCTGGCCGGCCCGTTGAGAACACTGCCTGAGTAGTAGTAAGGCTTCAGATCCTTTCTTACTTCCCTCTACCTATAGAGCGAAGACAGCCCTTACCTTCATCTTGTTGCGTCTAAATTCAATCCCGCAATCATTCTGGCAAGAACAACAAGATAAGGTGGGAGATTTCTTTCCTTAGAGCTGGCAGTGCGTGTATTAGCAGTGAAATTAGAGAAGCGTGGAATAGCTAGTAGTACCTCTACCTAATATGAGCTGGGAGAGTCCATGGCAGCGCCGGGAGAGTGTAGGTAGTGTAGCTAGAGCTGGTTGAGCCTAGGTAGTGAATCCAGAGCTGGCATAATGCTAGAGCTGGCAGCGTATTAGCAGTGAAATTGGAGAAGCTTGGAATAGCAGAGTGGGATTGGGAAGCGTATCCAGTAGAGGTGGATTACCTAGATAAACCATGAACCTTGAGAAGCGTATCGTATATCTGAAGAACGAACGATGATGAGAAAACTATGAAGCACTGAAAACCTTATGTACGGAAAACCACAGTTTGCCAAGCTCGACCGAATTTCCCTTTTCAGCACTTGTACGTACCATCAGATGCACATCAGTATCCGTGTTTCTTTCATATGATGAACTTCTTTTTTATCAAGTATTTTTTGTCAATTTCGGTTTACAAGTGATGGATGACCAACGCTCGGCCAATGGTTGAACCTTGCACAAACCTTCCTTTAGCAAGTACATCTGCGATTTACAAATGTATTGCTAGAACGAATGCTTGGGAAATCAATGGACAGGTATATGCACCGCTCTTCTGAGCTCAGAATGCGAATCACTGAACAATGATCAATGCGATATATACCTTACACTCTCTTTAAGCTATTGTATTTGCAATATTCGTATTGCTCTTAGCTCTTATGCATGTAAAAGTTAACAGGAGGGAGGTGCAAACATGAGGAAAATACTGCTTGATTTCATATATTCCTTTTATATTTGTAGAAAATTTTATTTAGAGGATATAGCGACAGAAAGGGAGTCTCCTCAACAGTAGTTAACCTATACAAACTAAAAGAACCAAAGACGCCTTGCTCTGACCTCAGCTCTGGCCTCAGCAGCTCTGATCTCATGTATGAGCTCATGTTTGAGCTCATGTTTGAGCTCATGCTTGAGCTCATCTTTGAGCTTAGTCAACTTTCCATCAAGCTTCGTTTGAAATTGTTCCTGCAGTTGCCATATTGCTACCAACTATGAAGTATCAATTAGTAACTTCAGAGTGTATATACAAACCTGAGGCATACTAACGCCAGCAATACCATATACCACCATGAACCCTTGCTGCGTCCGGACGTATGAGTGCATTTCCCCTTGCTGCATCCGGACGTATGAGTGAAGTTCCCCCTTATCGGATAGCCAATGATTATACGAATGGGCGTTCTATGCCTACATATATCTTAGGATGTCACCTGTAAATCACTCTTCATTGTATTGCACTTACCTGCGTATTCACTCGCCTTCGCGACAATTTCCCGAGGAGTCCAACATACCGATGGCCTTTGATAGAGTGGTTGAGCATTGCTGACGAAGCGGACAGAAACGAGACTGGAGAGAGTACGTAGACAGGATCGCTGGGATGGAGGAGAGACTGGGTAGACAGGATCGCTGGGATGGGGGAGAATGTATGTAGACAGGATCGCTGGGGGGAGAATGAAAAGCAGTAAAAAAGGGAGGATGGAGGGTTTATTTAGGCGTTTGCATCGGCTGCCAAGCACTAAGCCAAGCCCGATGGGTCACATGCCGAGCACTAAGTAAGCGGTGTTGAAAAGCACGTGAGTCAGATATATCATACATCATACAATCTATGATGTAGTGGCGAGATGCCACTCATGCCATACGTTACATCTTGACTGACATACTCACGTATTTCCAGTATATACCTGCTTCCCACCCATACTCGTTGGCATTATCCCTTTCATGTATATATAAAGCTCTTTATATTGCGTCTCTTAGAGAGGTGGAGAAGCAAGGAGATATATTCATATACTTATATACTTATATACTTATATACTTATATACTCATATACTTATATACTTATACACTCATATACTCATATCTACGTACTTACTTATATATTCACACTGTTCTACACATACTCGTCAGATATACAGTTAGGTGGTAATGAATTTGGTAACCCACATAACAGGGGGCGACTATGCAGCATGCTTTAAACCTATAATATAAATACTAAATATGTGCTAATGTAGGACTCTGATATAAGGGAGGTACCCATAACAGAGGGTGAGTATGCAGCATGCTTTAAACCTATAATATGTGTACTAAATGTATGCTAATGCAGTACTCTAATGCAAGGGGGGTACCAAATTCTCATATAATGATAGCCTCGAAATTGCCTGATTTTGCGCAAGTTAGTGCCTCGAGTTAAAACTTGAACAACGCCGTTTTGCCTTGTTGCAGAGTCTCCCTTCAATAACTGATTTGAGATGGATATACATGCTTGGTAAAGGCCTCCTCGTGCTCATGGGCTCACCCGCCTGATATTCTATCTATGGTGGGGATAGAGGGAGGGGGGGTAGTTTTCGGGGAGGTCATATTGCTAGGGCGGCTGTTTTGGTGCATTAAGTGGATTTTTGCAGGACGTGAGAGTAAATGTTTTAGAGCGTAGTTCTTTCTATAGATTTTAATAATGGTCCCTTGCGATCCTGCTTGTAGTCTACCTCATGGTCAGTCATCCTTAGGTAAGCGATGGTATGACACACTAAAAATTAGACTGTGGTGATGGGAAGCTTGGCGGAAGCTTGGCCCAGGTCATGTCATGTGGATGGATGTTCTCTTCTTGTTCTTCTCTGGGAGATCATGTTCATTGAATAGACACCTTCAGATCTTTCCTCACCAGTGATCGTGAGTTGAACTTCATTCTGGGTGTACTTTTCTTCATTATGTATCAGTACCGGTTTGTTTGTCGCAACTCCTCTCTACCCTGAAGACCTCCGTTCTTCCCGCTCCTTCTTTCTCTTTTCTCATTACACTAACCTCCATGCACTTAGAGGCGATTTCATTCCTCGCTTTTGATTCACAATATCTTATCTGAACTCTATTAGCTAATTATTTTACAATTTGAAGAAAGGTTATACCTTTTTAAAGACGAGCCACCAAGCTCTTCCAACTGCTGAGCCTTCATGTGTGCCTGCACCTCTAACCGCATGGTAAATCTGAGCTGCAGAGTAATTTTTGGCTGCTTCAGATTTTATATACTATAGCAATATGCTAGGTTTTTTAATACGGAAGCTCTCTTCAATATTGTCGGAATAGGTATGTTCATTAAGGCACTCAATAGTAACTGCTGAACCATCGACAAGAAGTGAGACCTTCATTCGGACATTGCAAAGGTATGAATCTCGAATACTAGTATGCCGTCATTTAATGGCCTTGCCATTAGTATCTTAAGCTACCACTGTGCTTGACGTCCTGCTCTTCCGAAGCCTGCACTCATATTTCTGTATACACACTGTACCATATGCTTGCAGCAGCTCCGAATGAAGTTTAGTATAAACTGAATCAACATATGGCCAGACCATATTGAATGTTTCGGGAGATATGGTGACTGGTTTACTGAGGTCAAACAACATATTGTAGAGGTGGAGAGCATCAGCAGATATTGACATCATGGCTGCAGACATTTTAATATATCCTGTATTCGAGTGATGTATGGCAGTTGGTTTGTTCTCAATCAAATATTACAGAGATCACTTGTCATGGCGCCCCCTTTGTCACAACCGTCCTTGCCTAGCTGGGTTTGAGAGTCAGACGAAATTCCGTCCGACTCTCGTTATTGTTGATTGATATCGTTGTTATTTCTGTTCCCGAGATAAGGGGTCTCGGGAACCTTATTCCTTCCAGTGGCCTTGGCTAGGAAGGAAGCCTATATATATATCTTGCTCTCTTCACCCTCTCGTTAGATCTCCATCCAATGTCTTATATATCCAATACAGGGCCTTGCTTCTCTTCACGTTGGTGCATCTTCCTTGTGCACCTCCTTGCCTTGTCTCTGCAGCCCAGCTGCCTCCCTTAACACACGCGGCAACTGCTTCCGTGTGTCTCGTGTCCCTTGCCCTCTGCCTCTCTTGCCTCTTACCCTTACCTCCCGTCTTAGCCTCCCCCTAGTCACACACGTAGCGTTCCTACATGTGTCTTACCCTAGCCTTTCTCCAGATCACACACGTAGCGCTCTTACGTGTGTGATTGCCCCTTGCCACTTCCCTGGTGTACCCCTTGGTCGCCTTGTCCCCCAGAGCCCTCATTACACTACGTTGGATATTCTCGACCAACTGGTATGCTGTTATGTCCGGAACCCCTCCACCCACTATCAGGTTTCAAACCTGGAGGAACTCCCCTATACCTCAGGCTTGAATGAATTGAATGCTTATCGTCTAGAGATCATCGATATCTTCGAGGCCATAGATGCCATCGGAGCCAAACTCAGTAATAGCTTGGCCGTGGTGGAACGAAAACTGAGATCCGCCAATGAAGAAATCATAGTACTCCAAAACGACCTCGACAATGCCACCATCGCTCTAGCCAACGAGTGAACCACGATCCAGACCCTCAACTGCGCTATGGCCGCTATGTCAGCAACCCCACCCTCTGCACCAGCCGCCAAAACCCAAAGTATTCCAACCCCCCCCAAATTCAATGGGGATAGGGCTCGCCTCTGAGCCTAGAAGAACTCGGTAAACCTCAAACTCAATGGAGACTCACCCAGATTCCCATCTGAGCAACACCGATTGGCTTATGTCTTTGCCCTGCTGGAGGGCAAAGCAGTAGATCAAATCCAGCCATATGTCCTTGAGACTGGGATTAAGCTCGATAACATCCCAACACTCTTCGCTATCTTGGATAGGGCTTTTGGGGACCCTGATGCAGTGGGCACTGCTAGTCGAGCCCTCCGGGCCCTAAAACAATGCAACTCAGACCTGTCCACATATGTGGCAGAGTTCTCAAAACTGGCCTCGGATGTACTATGGAATGATCAGGCCAAGTTCGAACAATTTCAGAGGGACTTAGTGATAAACTGCAACAAGCCATAGTTACCCTTCCCGAGGTTGGGACCCTCGGCGAATTGATTGACCAGGCTTCTCGGATGGAGCAGTGGATGTCCCGGCTTCATCACCACCCAACCTTCCGCCCAGCCATCCGTACACCCCAACAACAGCAGCCCCAGCAACAAACTACCTCGACCCTAGCCCCGCCAATAAAGCAGCTCACCCCTCGCTCATGGCTGGCGGACCAGCCCCCATGGACCTATCCGCGGGCAGGCCCCGCCTGACCCAAGAAGAGAGGGAACGCTGCCGGAATAATGGGCTATGCATAGCCTGTAGGAAGGCTGACCACTTCATTATAGCCTGTCCCCTTTGAAAAAACTACTCCCTGGCTGTCCACGCCTTCTCCGACCGCCCAGCCAACGCCCTAGAACCTAGGATTGTGGAGGTGGATGAGTCAGGAAAAGCCCTGTCCCTTGCCTAGTTACTGACACTAGCAAGGGACCTGCCCCAGGCCACTTATCTCTGTCTGCGTTTTCTGTGTCTTCCACCTCTGTTTTTGACGAGTCTCGCTTAGTGTGCGCATCGGCCCGAGTCGAGGCGAGTTTGCCAACTATTTTTCCTACTCAACGCTGACTCGCACCGCTGGCAATCCATAAGAAGCCAGCTCGCGCCGACTCGCCGGCTACTCGTGAGTACTCGCTAAGCCCTTTTGTTACGGGTAACAAGCTAGCATCCTAGCTTCACCGGCCATATATACATGAAATTCGTACATTCGCGGCTTATATATATACATGGAATTTCTGCATTCGCGGCTTATATATATACATGAAATTCGTATTATATTTATACATAGAATTCGTACATTCGTGGCTTATATATATACATGGAATTCGTGTATTCGTGGCTTATATATATACAGGGAAATCATGCATTCGCGGCTTATATATATACATGAAATCATGCATTCGTGGCCTCTGTATATACATGGAAATCATGCATTCGCGGCTTAAATATATACATGGAAATCATGCATTCACGGCCTCTGTATATATATGGAAATCATGCATTCGCGGCTTATATATATACATGGAAATCATGCATTCGCGGCCTCTATATATACATAGAAATCATGTATTCGCGGCTTATATATATACATGGAAATCATGCATTCGCGGCCTCTGTATATATATGGAAATCATGTATTTGTGGCTTAGATATATACTTGGAAGCATACAATCATGGCTTATATATATGCATGCAAATCAAGCATTTGCAGCTTATATATATACATGGAGTTCGTACATTCGCGGCTGGTATGTATCGAATTCATGTATATATATACAGGCCGTGAATGCATGATTTTCATGTATATATATAAGCCACGAATGCATGATTTCCATGTATATATAGGCGGCGAAGGTAGGCTACAAGCCTATTCCGCGTAACTAAAAGGCTTGGCGAGTACTCGTTGGCTATTCGGCGCTGGCCTGAGTATTTCAGAGAATCGTATTGCCGACTCGCCGAGTTTGAGGGTTGGATGAAACTTGGCCGTCGGCGCGAGTCTTGGCGAGTCGACGCGGGGATAACTCGACTCAGTGCGCACGCTAGTCTCGCTTGTTCGGTGAGCATTTTGTTGTATCTATCTGTCTCAAAATCAATGATAGAACAATCACCACGTCAGCCCTTATAGATTGCGGAGCTTCAGGAATTGCATTCGTTGACCAGGCCTTTGTCAGTAAATTCTCAATACCCACGTCTAAGCTTAAAACCCCTCGTGTCCTAGATGTCATTGATGGTCGACCTATTTCCTCCGAGGATATCACCGATATTGCGTGCATACCTGCCCAGGTCGGGGATCACTCCGAAGCCCTCCTGATGTTTGTGACAAAGCTCAAGTATCCGATTGTCCTCGGAATCCCCTGGCTTAGAATGTACGATGTATCAGTCAGGTTCGGCTCCTATACCCTATAGTTCAACAGCCAGTATTGCAAAAAACACTGTAGGAATCCGAAGGCCACCGTTACTGGGCTGTGTGCCTTGCCACCCCCGATTCCCCCTGTGCCCCCGATGCCTCCTGGCCTCTAAAAACCTTTGAATGTTAGCTTTATTGGGGCAGGGGCTTTCGCTTACCTTACTAGAAGGCACAAGCTGAAGGCTCATGCCCTGTCTATATACGAGGTGAACCTGGAGATTAATAAGACACGGTCGAAGGAGAAGTGGAAGTCCATGGTACCGGACGAATACCATGAATTCATTGACCTGTTCTTGGAGAAGGCCGCAGAAAAGCTCGCACCCCACCAGCCATATGACCATACTATTCTGCTGATAGAGGGTAAGACCCCCCCCTATGGGCCCCTCTACAGAATGTCCTGGTTGGAGCTGGAAGCGTTGAAGAAATACTTGGAGGAAAACCTCAACAAGAGCTTCATTCACTACAGCTCCTCACCAGCAGGTGCTCCAGTGCTTTTCGTGAAGAAGTCAGATGGCTTCCTTCAGTTATGTGTTGATTATCGTGGCCTGAACGAAATAACGGTCAAAAACAGATACCCCCTACCTCTGATCCAGGAGATATTAGCCAGGCTTTCCAAGGCGAAATGGTTTACCAAATTGGACTTGCGAGGGGCATACAACCTGGTATGGATCGCCGAAGGGGAGGAGTAGAAAATGGCCTTTCCGGATACGTTACGGCCACTTCGAGTACAACGTCATGCCCTTTGGCCTAACCAACGCCTCTGCCTCCTTCCAGCACTTCATCAATGACACCTTACGGGACTTTCTGGATGTGTTCTGCACGGCTTACCTCGATAATATCTTGATTTATTCAGACACCCTAGCAGAGCATAAGATTCATGTCCGGTAGGTATTGGAGAAGCTGGAGCAAGCTGGGTTGTACCTCAAGCCTGAGAAATGCGAGTTCCATGTGCAGGAGGTTAAGTATCTAGGGTTGATTATCACCACGGAAGGTATTAGGATGGACCCTGCCAAGGTCACCGCCGTTTAGGAATGGGAAATCCCAGCAAATCTCAAGGATGTCCAGGCCTTCCTGGGATTCGCCAACTTTTACCGATGGTTCATTCTAGGATATTCCAAGATCATGGCCCCCCTCACAGCCCTCACCAAAAAGGACTGGCGATTCTACTGGAGTCCAGAAGCTCAATCACCTTCCAGAACCTCAAGGAAGCCTTCTACTCAGCACCCATACTAGCTCACTTTGATCCCGATAGCGAGTGTATCGTAGAAACGGATGCCTCGACTATGTCTCCGCTGGAATCCTGTCCCAGTATGTCAATGGAGTCCTCCACTCGATGGTCTATTTCTCCAAAAAGCACTCCCCGGCGGAGTGTAATTACGAGATCTATGATAAGGAATTAATAGCCATTGTCTGAGCTTTTGAGGAATGGAGGCCTCACCTTGAGTCAGCCAAGGGGATTATCGAGGTGTTGTCCGATCATAAGAACCTTGAGTATTTCACCACCACTAAACTGCTTAACGATGGCAGGCCAGGTAGTCGGAGTTCTTATCTCGGTTCAACTTCAAGATCAAATACCGGCCAGGCAAGGCTGGTGGGAAACCGGACGCCTTGACTAGGAGATCAGGTGACCTCCCTAAAGGGGGGGATGAAAGGCTAAAATACCAAAATCAGGTGGTAGTTGAAGCCCGAAAACCTTGATCTGGCAGCCAACATTCTAGCTGAGGCTGATGCGGAAGCTGAGGCCGATGCTGCCGGGGAAGCCAACCTCCAACAACTGGTGAGACAGGCTTACGAAGGAGACCCCCTGGTCAGAGAGATCATCGCCGCAGTGGATTCCGGCCAGCGCCGCCACCCCAAGATTTCCTGGCCGAGTGTACAGTACAGGAGGGCCTCCTCTATCACCTCGAATGGCTCTATGTACCAGAAGCTGGAGGGTTACGCCTGAGGCTGATTAAGGAACACCACGATACTCTGGTGGCAGGTCACCTGGAGTGGCAAAGACGTTAGAGCTCCTGGCTAGGGAATACACCTGGATTGACTAGCGGAAGGACATGGAGCGGTACATACGGAACTGCTATGTTTGCAAGCATGCTAAGCCCGTCCTCCATGCCCCATATGGCACCTTGAAGCCCTGGACATCCCAAATCGGCCGTGGCTGCACTTGACTATGGACTTCGTAACAGGGTTGCCAGAAGATTCGGGGTTCAAGCCATCTTAATGGTAGTAGATCGGTTGACGAAGATGAGGCATGTTATACCTTGCCGGGATACCTGCTCTGCCCCAGAGTTAGCCAATCTCTACCTCAACAATGTATTCCGATACCATGGCCTTCCTGAGTCGATTATATCTGACTGTGGCCCTCAGTTTACCTCAGAATTCTGGCAAGCTTTCTACGAACTTCTGGGGATCAAAGTACGCCTATCAACAGCATATCACCCCCAGACAGACGGCCAATCGGAGAGGATGAACACCATTATGGAGCAATATCTGCGGGCCTTTGTCAATTACCAGCAGGATAACTGGGTTTCGTTGCTGGCCACCTACGAATTCGCCCAAACAACCAGTTCTCGAATCCTCCAAAACCTCCCCTTTGCTAGCTAATTACGGTTGGCACCCCCGGTTCATGGATGCCCTGGCGCCCTGCAAAAAGCCCACCCCCAGCTAAGGAGTTCACGGTTGGAATCGCTGAACTCCACCATACCCTGAAAGCCGAGCTGGGATATGCACAAGCCCGGCAAGCTGAGTATGCCAATGGATCACGGTTGACAGCCCCTAGATATCAGCCAGGAGACAAGGTGTGGCTTTCCAGCCAGCACTTCCGAACAGAACGCCCTCCCGCAAGTTAGATCATAAATTCCTGTGACCCTTTTAGGTATTGGCAGCTGTGGGAACTCACGCCTATCGATTGAGGTTTCCTAAAGATATCAAACGGCACCCGGTTGTTCATATCTCCGAGATCGAGCCCGCTGCGGATGACCCTCTCCCAGACAGAAACACCCCTACTCCCTCCAGTGGTTATCGAAGGGGAAGAGGAATAGGAGGTAGAGGAAGTGCTGGACTCGCGGAAGAGGTACGGGCATCTGCAGTACAAGGTTAAGTGGCTAGGGGACGAGGAGGTGACCTGGCAACCCACTGAAGATCTGAAAAATGCACAGGACTTGGTCGCCCTGTTCCACTAGCGTTACCTCCGGAAGCCCCGCCCCACCCATAATGTTCCTATCGTCCTGGAATTGGTTATTAGGGTTGTTATTGTCATAGTTATTATTGGTACATACTCCGGCGTTGGGTTGTGTTATGGGTTATAGTTACTCGTCTGCCTTGTTTGTTTGTTTGTTTTTGCCTTGCCTTTTTGCCTTGCTTTTCATCGCTGGGGCTCCGAGCCTAAAGGGGGGATAGTGTCACAACCGTCCTTGCCTAGCCGGGTTTGAGAGTCAGATGAAATTCCGTCCGACTCTCGTTATTGTTGATTAATATCATTGTTATCTCTGTTCCCGAGATAAGGGGTCTCAGGAACCTTATTCCTTCCGGTGGCCTTGGCCAGGAAGGAAGCCTGTATATATATCTTGCTCTCTCCGCCCTCTCGTTGGATCCCCATCCAACGTCTTGTATATCCAATACAGGGCCTTGCTTCTCTCCACGTTGGTGCTTCTCCCTTGTGCACCTCCTCGCCTTGTCTTGCAGCCCAGCTGCCTCCCTTGATACACGCGGCAACTGCTTCTGTATGTCTCGTGTCCCTTGCCCTCTGCCTCTCTTGCCTCTTGCCCTTGCCTTCCGTCTTAGTCTCCCCCTGGTCACACACGTAGCATTCCTACATGTGTCTTACCCTAGCCTTTCTCCAGATTACACACATAGTGCTCCTACGTGTGCGATTGCCCCTTGCCACTTCCTCGGCATACCCCTTAGTTGCCTTGTCCCCCAGAGCCCTCGTTATACCCTTTCTGCATCCCAAAGCAGCAAGACACCCAAGCTGTTTCCTTTTCTCTAGATGGTGAGACTTTTAGCATGATCGGCTTGAAGCGCTACGGTAGATACCGGAAAAGGTATGGGCCAAAAAAGGACTATCTCAGAAAGGCAATTATCTAATGATACCGAAAGAAGAAGTCAAAAATTCTGCTATGGTAGAGTCATAGTGCGGACGAGCCCACTTGGATCATTTGAAGTAAGCTATGCAATTCCCAAGTGTTTTGCCACAACTCGACCTGATTCCGGGAAATTTTTCCAAACGTTGCAACCGTATTTAGTATAGATACAACGGCACTTGGAGGCTCAGGCTCCAGTTAAGAGCAGCGCGTTGCAACCCATGGTACACTTCCCTACTATTGGGTTACTCAGAGAATGAGTAGTGAGGGTAAGTTGTGCTCTAGGCAGATGGACTTAACACACCAACAGACAAGCCT
>WHUX01000320.1:0-44421 GCA_015179025.1 Terfezia claveryi | reverse complement strand
TATTCTGCCGCATGTGCCTCTCGTGCAGATTTCACTGCCTTATCCCTGATGACAGCCCCGCTACGCACTTTCTTAGCAACATCTTGAGCCAAGATATTGACAGCATAGCTAATGGACTTATCATTGAGGTATTTGAGTTGTCCCATAGGAGCCATCGTCGGGAGAGCCACGGCATGCTTGAGAAATGTCGTCCATGTATCCGTTCCAGCTCTTTGCGGTCCGTAGATACCGCTTTGTTTCATTATGTGTGCAATATCTCGCCTCCAGAGCCCATACAGGTTTTCTGGAATCCCTTCCCCGAAAAATCCAACTACTTTTGCATGTCCATGATTGGACCGTGTTACATGATAGTCATCTTCTGACTCTTCATTGGTGTCTGCCGGTTGTTTCCTTTTTGGTGGCATTTCGTATCCTTGATATTGCCAATCAATGGCTATCTGGACTAGTAGATTGTTAGTGGACGTAGAGCACGGCCCCCTCTCAGTCTGCTTACAATGGAATAGAGAGTGAATGGGTTTGAGTTTGCCGTTTCCCAGAGTTCTTAGATATTGACTATGAAAGTAGTTCAGGCAAGGCTTCTGTCACCATATATCAAATATGGTTGATGTTGAGGGACTATGAATGTCGAAGACGGTACGGTAATAAATAGCATACCGACCTGACCATGGCCACCATTTCGTTTACAACTTGTGGACATAGCAAACAGCTATTTCTTTGTACGTGGATTATGGCCAAAGTTTGATCATGTAAAGAAGCGAATGTAATAAAGCGAATATAAAAATGTTCAGGACTAGTCTGGTTGGGGAATGGACGCTAACGGCTATTACTTGATCTGGTCTAAGCTGTAATCTGGTTGGTAAACAGACTACTGTGATTGGACCTTGCGAGGTCACCCTACGGGTGCCAACCAGACTACCCTAACGGCTAGTTTGTTTCATTATGCAGTTGACCATTCCAAACAGACTACATTTGACAAGAGGTTGTGCCAACCAGACAAACAAAGACTATAATGTGAATGTAAAAAAAGGCTGTTTGGGAAATGCTCGTTATGGGCAATTGCTTGATATAGTCTAGCGTATACCCCTGGCTACCTGAGATTGGCACTTGACGTTGGCTTCCTATCACAAAGCAAAGTCTGGTTGGGGAATGGACGCTAATGGCTATTACTTGATCTGGTCTAAGCTTGTAATCTGGTTGGCACAACAGACTACTGTGATTGGACCTTGAGAGGTCCCCTAATGGCTAGTTTGTTTCATTATGCAGTTGACTATTCCTAACAGACTACATTTGACTAGAGGTTGTGCCAACCAGACAAACCAAACAAAGACTTCTCTACGAGAGGCTTGTGCCAACCAGACTAACAAAGACTATAATGTGAACGTAAAAGAGTAGTCTGGTTGGCACGTAAAAAAGGCTGTTTGGGAAATGGACGTTATGGGCAATTGCTTGATGAAGTCTAGCGTATACCCCTGGCTACCTGAGATTGGCACTTGACGTCGGCTTCCTATCACAAAGCAAAGTCTGGTTGGCACAAGCCGCTCGTAGGTAACCATGATAAAGTGAACGTAAGAAGGTAAGAGACTGGTCTGGTTGGGGAATGGCAGTCCTCCTAGTACAGGAGAATTGAGGCGAGTAAGTACGGACTACCTAGTCTGGTTGGCATGACTGCAAGGATTTTCAACTAGACTAAGGATATTCTTAGTCTCAACCCGAGGATATTCTGAGTCTGGTTGGCACCACACAGACTAGGTCCAACCGTGCCAACCAGACTAGGTCCAACGACTTGGTTGGCACAAGACTAGGTTGGCACCACTAGAGGAGGGTCGTGCAAAAGACTAAGAAAATCCTTAGTCTGGTTGAAAATCCTTGCCAACACACTAGTGACGGACGGTCAAAGGCACCATACCGGACGGTCGGGTGCCTAACCGCCTCCGGAATGGCTTCGGCCTGCCAGTTCCTACTCAGGTTAGCGGCAGGCTTTTGACCGGCTGACCGGCACAAACACCTTGGTGCGGGTGGAAATATTTCTGTTGTTTTACCCATCATCATCTGTGAGCAAGAAAACTCATAACATTTGCAACCTACGGTATTAAACCTCTTTTACATAAAAATGTCTTTCCTCAGACTGTTTTACAATATCCCCTTTTTTCTCAATGTCTTTCCTCAGGCCGCAGTGCAATATGTGGCGGTCTGATACACAATTTATTTTTGGAAAGGACAGGACAAGCAGTCTTGGCATCATTCAAAGAATGTCGTCTTTCCTTTCTTCTCCTCTTGCGATTTCTTTCGTTATACTACACCAACTGTTATACTACACCAACTGGATAGTCTCGTACTAAAGATCTCACACGAAGATGGATACCAAACCACCACCAGGCTACATAGCACGCCTTACCTACGGTCGTTATGGCACATGTGCAGTGGATTACGTACCCACTAATACTGTACAACCTGGGACCACATACCTAGTGCGGTGGGACTTCCATGATTGCGGGACTATGGGGTCTAGTTCTAGTCCAGTATCGTCCAGCTTGCGCCTCAAGCGTTCAAACTAAACAGTCCCTACTGGTCACAGAGAGTCCCAGGGAGGCCCTGGATACTCTGACAATTGTTGTATGTGAGCTACTCCACCCCTAATTTTTATGGACTATAGATTGTTGGTGGCAAAGTATGCGATGTTAATTTTTGAACTATGAGTTGCTATACAGTCCAGTTACATACCAATATCATCCCGAAGACTTCGAAGAAGGCAGTATCACCGAATACAGAGAGAGTCCCCATCGAGACCTACTATTCTGCCAATCGATGTATGTGAAAGCCGCTCCGCATACAATTTTTACGGAACATAGATTGTTGGTGGCGGAGTACGCGATGTTAATTTTTGAACTATGAATTGCTATACAGTCCAGTTACATACCAATATCATCCCGAAGACTTCGAAGAAGGCAGTATCACCGAATACAGAGACAGTCCCCATCAAGACCCTACCTATTCAGCCTATCGTTGTATGTAAAGCCACTCCGCCCCTAAATTTTACGGAACATAGATTGTTAGTGCGATGTTAATTTTTGAACTAGTTGCTATACAGTCCAGTTACATACCAATATCATCCCGAAGACTTCGAAGAAGGCAGTTCACCGAATACAGAGAGAATCCCCATCGAGACCTACCTATTCTACCAATCGATGTATGTGAAAGCCGCTCCGCATACAATTTTTACGGAACATAGATTGTTGGTGGCGGAGTACGCGATGTTAATTTTTGAACTATGAGTTGCTATACAGTCCAGTTACATACCAATATCATCCCGAAGACTTCGAAGAAGGCAGTATCACCGAATACAGAGAGAGTCCCTATCGAGACCCTACCTATTCATCCAATCGTTGTAGGTGAAAGGAACTGCATATGCAATTTATACGGAACTTACATAGTTGATAGGAGAGTATGCGATATCAATTTTGCAACTATCAGTTCACTGTAGCCGGCCATTATGGCCGACATCTACGAAAAAAACACGCTGGCAAAGAACTGCAATCCAGTCTGCCCCAAAAAACGGCGACGCCAGATCCTCAGAGGTTGTCATGTACCCTCAAGCGACGCCGGAAGTACAGCGTCGACGCTGTACTTAGAGTCACAAATGGACTGACCGAACACAGTTCGGAAGCTACCTCAACAGTGCTTGGCAACATTAGATTACCAAGCATTGCGCAGACATCATCAGACCTTCTAAGTCCTCATCAATGTACTGAGGAGTATCCTCCACAGTCACTCCAAGTCGGACAAGTCATACGCCGGTGGTTGTTCACGCCCATGCGGAATCCATCATGGAATCCACTATTACCCTTTACCAGTGCTTATGAATATAAACTTGCACATTCTTCCATCAGAGCAAGACTTCGATGAAGCAAATTGACCAATTTTTCAGAGATGACTTGCTACCTTTGGATACCTCCCGGACACTAGGGGTCGGCTATAGGTCTGGTCATACCTGGCGTAATAAAATGCGAGCCCTGATAGACCAACCAGCATGGCAACATGGGACCGTGGATTTCCACCTGCAAAAAGGGGTGACATTTTTCTATAGGGACGTTGAACAGTGTATTCGTTACCTTCTCCGCCAGAAAGCGTACGCTCAGTATCTGGTTTTCAAACCTCAGAAGGATTTTGATCGACAAGGTAACAGGGTCTATACGGAGATGCATACGGGAGACTGGTGGTGGGACACGCAGGTAGGTTCTTATCCAGTCCCTTATGAAATAAACAGATACTAACAGGCTGTCAGATGACCCTACCAGTTGCCTCGAGTCTAGTGCCTATTCTGATAACCTCGGATTAAACATGCTTGACCAACTTTTCCGGCGACAAGAAGTTGTGGCTAATTTTCATGAGCATGGGGAATATCCCATCAGCTATCTGAAATAAGCCATCAAGCCAGGCGTGGATGCTAATAGGCCTGTTACCTATTGGCCCGAAACGAACAAAGTCCCTCATCGGATTCTCGGTTCGGAACCAAGAGCATGATTCCCTTGAGACTCAACACCGACTGATTGAACGGATCTTGGAACCCATAGTCAATATGTTCCAGGTATGGTGACAAACTCAAAAGAGGCTCTGTTGGACAATGACTGACTTTGCAAAGGCGGGTAGGTCGGAGATAGTATGCGGAGATGAGAACGTCCGGCGTTGTATACCTATCGTATCAACTTGGCTTGCTGATCACATGGAGAATGTAAATATCCATTGCATAAAAGTCAACCGGTGTCCAATATGTATAGCGAGTCGAGATCAGCTTGGGTTATTACCTAAACGACCGTACCCTCAGCGTGACCATACTGGCTATGAGCGCCTATGGGCGGCCAACGATAACAATGGGTCCATCAACCCCCTTTCTACAGATGGAGGAAATTAATTGTGAATGACAGGTTAACTGCTCTGGATGTAAAGCCAATCCAGAATGCGCTATGGAGTCTCCCCACGGTCCACCCACCGAGCATTGTACGTGGAGACATACTACATAATATACACCTAGGTGTCCTGAAAAATTTGATGGAGTGGATACAGGGATTCTTAGGAAAACACAAAAGGCTTGCAGTTTTCGATGAAATATGGAGTACATTGCCGCCATACCAGGGTTCACTCCACCACGGAAGCAGTATCGCCAAATCATAATATGGAGCGGTGCGGAAATGCGAGGTGTGGGACGGGTCATTCTTGGTTGTTTCACAGCCGCCATGCGTCGTGAGATGGACACCAGCCGACTGGGGCCAGTTGCTCAGGCTGATGTGAAAATTGCTATCCAGGCCGTTCGTGCGCTGTCGGACTTCTGTTTAATTGCCCAATATCGAAGTCATACGGGGGAGACAATCCAATATATGACTAAGTACCTACAGGAATTCCACAAGTATCGTCATATATTTGGGGAATTTCGTGCAAGTAAGGCTGACCAGAACAAGGCGAAAGGGGCTTCTAAGGATATGGCAGCGACTCAGGCTCGTCAGGCAACAATTTCGAGTTACTTTCCGGCAACGGCCACGCAGAAGGCAAACCAAGCAACTGCAAATTGTCAGGAATGAGAACACCTGGTGACCGACATGCTGGGTCAGTCTACATTCAACTATCCGAAGCTACACCTTCTGACCCATTACGCGGAACAGGTCATTCAATTTGGAACCCTCCCACAGTATTCAACAGAGATTACCGAGGCCCTCCACAAGCCACTGAAGGATGCTTATAAACGTTCGAATAGAGTTGACGCAACAATGCAAATTCTTGACACACATACAAGAGACCATGCGTTTAAGATACTAGAGTTGAATTTATGTGCGTGGGATAAGGAGGTGACGTTCGATGTGGAGATCAACGCTCTAGTTACGACAATGAGAAAGGATACAGAAGATACGACTACAAATAAAGATCATCTGAGAATGACTGGGCAACCGCAGGCTCGGAATGCAATAGCAGAACCCCTCTCAGTGCTTGCACAGGTCCTCCAAATCCCGAACCTAATTGGCAAGTTTCGGGATTACCTACGCGTGAATGGTTATTTGGGGGTTGCTACAGGAGATACGGAGGGGATCGAGGAGTACCGAGGGCAGTATGTCAGTAGTCTTAGGGTAGCAGTGCCGCAATTTCAAGGCGATGGTTTGGAAATTCACAATCTTCGCTGGACAGGAGATAGGGACTTTAGAAAGCGTGGAAATTTAAGGGCAGATTGGATTTGGGTAAGAAGGAGGCCGCGGTCACAAGAGTGCAGTGGGAAACTCGATGGTCGTACTGTAGCTAGGCTGGAAGGACTTTTCAGGATCTGGAATGGGATGGGAATGAATGGGATGGGGACAATGCATGAGGTGGCATACGTGAGGTTTCTGAAAGTGAAGGGTTCTAGTAGACCGCATGGTGAGGAGGGGATGATAAGGATGGAAAAACGGGAGGACGAAGGGGCACTGAATGTTATCAAGGTTTCGGACATAGAGGGGATGGCACATATGATACCAGTGGAGACAGGGAGGGTCTGGTTGGTTAATAACAGGATTGATTTTAATACGTGGAACGAGTTGTATGATTAGATAGGTTAGGATATTATTGAATAGAATAATGGAACAGCTTATGCGGAGTGTTTAAAAACATAATGCGATTGTGAGATGATCAATAGATAGGGAGGTGAAGGGAGTGGTAAAGCTCGGGGAGAGACATTGAGAGGCTTTGGGTAGGACAGGATGAGTACATAGTGACGAGTTCTAGGAAACGGAATGGAAGGGTACCTTGAGGAGGCGTGGAGGGAAGAGCGGGAGCCGTGGGATGGTGAGCGTCTGGCAAAGTACGAAGACGATGGACAGTCGAGGCTAGGCACCAAGGCGGATGGTGAGAGGTAGCGCATAGTGGCGACACTTGCTATGGTATAGGCATTATAGTGACAGATGCTACAGACACGGCGTTGCAGCGTATCTGTGCCGGACGACGAGGGTTGGGGCGCATCCGTACCGGACGACAAGCATTGGGGCACATCCGTACCGGACGACAAGCGTTGGGGCACATCCGTACCGGACGATAAGCGTTGGGGCACAGCCGTACCAGACGACAAGCGTTGGGGCACATCCGTACCGGACGACAAGCGTTGGGGCACATCCGTACCGGACAACAAGCGTTGGGGCGCATCCGTACCGGACGACAAGCGTTGGGGCGCATGCGGCGACCCGGCGTCCGAGGGATCTTGAGGGTGCGCCAGAAGGCCCTGAGAGGCGTTAGGGCGAGGAAAATTCTTTTGTGATGTTGTAGGGCCCTATCCACTTGCTGGTGAGGGAACGGTTGTTCCCAGCTCGTATCTGTAGGTTCCGGCGGTCAACCAATACCCAATCGTCAATTGCAAACCTGCGTGCCTTTTCGAGGTGTATAGCACTTCTTTTATGATTGATTTGCTTGAGGGTATCATGAATTTGGTTGTGTACAGTTGTCATTCGGTCTAGCCATTCTTCTGCAGCGGGAGAGGAGAATTCATAGTCATCTGAAAGGTGAATGGTGCGAGGGTCGAAGCCATACAGACTTCGGTAAGGGGAGTACTTATGGGTAGAGTGGGCAGCAGTATTATAGGCAAACTCAGCTAAGGGTAGCCATCGTTTCCAACGAGCTTGCCTATCGTGACAGTAGATGCGGAGGTACTGCTTAAGTGTTTGGACTGCTCGTTCAGCAAGTCCATCGGTCTGAGGGTGATAGGCAGTGGAGAGGCGGAGGGTTATATTGAGCTTTTGGTTAAGCTCCTTAAGGAATCTAGAAGCAAACTGTGGACCACGGTCAGAGGTGATATGTCGGGGGAGGCCATAAAGTCTCCATATCTCGTTAATATAGGTGTCAGCAATATTGGATGCTGTCCATGTAGTCTTTGCCGGAATATAGTATTGTACTTTTGTAAACCGGTTCGTGATAACGAGTATTGCATTGAAACCTTCTGACTCTGGTAGCTCACCAACGAAGTCCATAGCTATTTCCTCAAATGGTCGTTCTCCAGTTGGCATCGGTACCAACTTCGTTTCCCTGCTATGCCTATCTGCCTTTGCTTTTTGACACTTAGTACATCCTGCCACATAATTCGCAATATCTTCCTGCCACTTATCCCACGTAAAATTCCTTGACACTAGCTCTTGAGTACGATGTCTTCCCCAATGTCCTGCCACTTGACTATCATGGTGCTGTCTTAGCACTTCCAACTTAAACTCGGAGGGTACCACCCATAGTCCATCCTTCTTCTGCTATCCGGCCACATCTATTCCTTCCACTTCAACATCTTCGGCTTCCTCTTCATCCTCTTCTCCAAGTACCATTAGCTGTCCATCTTCGAAAAATCTAGCATCCATGCCGGATTTCTCTTCCCCTGAACGTCTAGACAGGCCATCAGGCTTGCCCATCTTCGAACCGGGTCTGTAGTGAATATTGTAGATGAACTCAGACATGCGGAGGTACCAGGTAGCTTGACGGGAGTTGAGCTTCTGTTTGGTGTTGAAATATTGTAACCCTTGGTGGTCTGTATAGACGTTCACTGAAACGCCAACCAACCAATCTCGCTACTTCCGGAAGCAATCCACAATTGCAAACAACTCCTTATCATGGATAGGCCAGTTGCGTTGAGCTGCGGAGAGGGTTTTTGTATGGTATTTAACAGGATGAAGCTGCTTTCCTCCATTGACAATATAATACTGAGAGAGGATACCAGCGATAGCTTGGTTGCTAGCATCAGTCTCTATGATTGTCTCGAGTTGTCTGTCAAACTGTGTGAGGATAGGAGCAGTGAGGAATCATTCCCGGAGGTCATCAAAGGCTTGCTGTTGCTTGTGTCCCCAACTGAAAGGAACATCTTTCGTTAAGTCGATTAAGGGACGTGCCTTTGCACTGTAGTTGGCAATGAATCGACGGTAGTAGTTAGCAAAGCCTAGGAATGCTTGAACCTCTTTCTTTTTGGTAGGAATAGGCCACTTGGACATGGTTTCGAGCTTAGAGGGATCCATTTGGACGTGTTGACCATTGATAATATGACCGAGGAATAAGGTCTCCTGGACATGGAACTCAGACTTCATAAGGTTAACAGCTAACCCATGTTGGATGCATTGCTAAAGAACTTTTTCGACTATTTGTTGATGTTCTTCCTCTGTCTCACCTCCATAGATGAGTATGTCGTCCAAGTACCAGATACATCCTTCCATATCCTTGAAGATCGTATCCATCATCTCTTGAAATGTAGCGGGAGCATTGGTCAACCCAAATGGCATCACGGTATACTCGAATAGTCCCTTTTTCATTCTGAATGCTGTCTTCCATTCATCTCCTGGTGCAATCCTGATGAGGTTATACCCATTTTTGAGGTACAATCGTATGAACCATTTACCTCTATGAGTTCTATCGAGCAACTCAGAGATAAGAGGAAGTGGGTATTTGTTTGGTATGGTAAGACGATTAAGGGCTCGGTAATCGACACATAGCCTTAAAGATCCGTCTTTCTTTCGAACAAATAGGATGGGAGTACCAGCGGAGGAGTGTGAGCGTCGAACTTTGGTAGTGGGAAGGTTCTCATCGAGGTACTTCTGAAGGGCTTCGTCTTCCTCCCATGTGGTCTTGTAGATAGCTCCGAATGGTATCTTTGCGGTTGGGTCTTGGAGGGGGATTTCATGGTCCCATGGCTTATGTTCAGGGAGTCTAGCTGCCTGTTCTGTAGTAAAGCAATGTGCGTAACGAGAGTATCGTTCGCTTGCGTCAATGATAAGCACAATCTCGCCATCCTCTAGTGGCTCTTCAACTTCAAGAACAGAAACAGTAGGAATCCATCTAACAGAACACGGAATAACCAAACCTGTAGAGACCTGTCTCAGGCACCTGTCCTGAGTATCCACCGAAAATCCATTTTCTTGTAACCAAGACAAACCCAAAATAACATCCTTCTTCCCAATATCCAAAACTTCGGCATCCATCTTAAACTTACCCAAAAAACGAGAAGAGGAGTCCAACATATCAAACCTAGTATTAACCACATATTTTCCACCAGAAATTCGAGATCTATCTCCCTGCCTAACCTTAACTTCCCTGGCTCTCTTCCAAATTCCCAATTTAACTGCCAGTCTTTTCCCAACTACTGGAGCACTAGCTCCACAGTCTACCACTGCTTCAACTTCTTCCCCAGCAATAAGAATCCGGACCGTCAGGAGAGGTGAATGTCTAGGAGTACGTCCGACGGTAGGTGATGTACTCCTTATTTGTTTCCCGACTCTTCTCCTTCAGAACCAAGCTCTGTAATCCGAAGTTGTCCTTTATCTGTTCGAGCTTTCTTGTTGGCTGGTACAAGAGCCTGGCTTGTACTAGTGGTAGTTTTTGGTTTATAGGAATAAGGTTCAGAGGCATACTTCCCATATGTACACTCTTTTGCCTTATGATCGGTTCTCCCACATTTCACACATCGTCCTTTCTGTATTCTGCTTTTATATATTGGAGAGGGGATGCGAGTATTATTGTAGGAGGTAGGAGCTGTTCCTCGAAGTTGTGTTCCTATATCTAAGGGGTGCTTCCTAGTTATTGACGGGGCAGTGGCAGTTTGGCGGTTTCGGCTCTGGAATTCAGTACTGATGATATCCATTTCGATAAGTTTCTGTCTCCATTGATGTGGGAAGGTGCGAAGGTTTTCATAATGAGCCATTGATTTGCGGAGCTCATGGGGAAGATTGGAGATTATAATATTGATGACTTGCATCTCAGATAGTTTGGCATAATTGTTAAGCCTATCTACCTCCGTTAGATAATCCAAGATAGAACCAGTCTTTTTTAATGCTGCTAGGTCATGATATGCTCGATCTGCCTGGTAGTGGTCCCCATAATATAGTTCCATGGCTTCCTTAACCTCCTTCCAAGTATGATACTTAACTTGGTTAGCCTTCCACCAATCCAATGCTTTTCCATCCATTGATAACCCAACATATGCAAACTTCTAGTCTTCATTTCGGGTGAGAGTGATGAGAAAGTAATCGTCCATTTGAAGGATCCAGCCTTCGAGATGCGTTCGTTCTCCCTTGAATTTATTCGGGGGTGGTGCTTTGCCTGCTATCTGCTTATCTTCAAAGATTCCTAGTCCTACTGGAGGTGGAAGTGGAGGAGTGGGATCTCTGGGTCGTCTTTGTTCGACTGGTGGTGGAGGAGGTGGTGGTATACCTCCTGCTGCATGCTCGAGTCTTTGTGCTGTATTTGCTGGAGGGTGTATAGGCTGAGGAGCCTGTACTCGACGTTCTACCCTTTCAAGTCGGTCTTGAAAGTTAGTGAATTGTCCTTTCATACTACTGATTTGTCCTTCAATACTAGCAAACCGTTGCTGGTATTGATCATTGTAGAAGTCAGCTTGTCCCTTGAGATATCGGAGGTTGTGGTGGATTGTCTGGAATTCTTTTGTCTGGTTCGTTTGTCCAGAAATAATAAGATTCTGGATTTGTGTGAGTGCACTTTGTGTATCATTCAATAGTTGTGCATGTTTGTTGGCAGCAGCATTAGCTGTATTCTGGATATCTGCTGCACTTCGTTGAATGAACTCGGTATGTGCTGTCTGTGTTTGTTGTAGCTGTTGTACCTGTGTGAGTGCAGCTTGCTTTTCTGCCTCTAAACGCTGAACTTGTGCCTTCATAGCAGCGTATCCAGGATCAACGGGAGTCTGGTGGTAAGCTGCTGGTCGATTGCCCTTAGTGGAGGGTCCTGGATTATTAGATGGAGCTACTGATGGGGCAACTGATTGTATAATAGGTTCAGGAGAGGAGGAGGATATTGATCCAAGTCCTATTTGTTGACGGGGGGTGCCCCAGCGTTCCTGAAATTGTGGAATTTGAGAAGAGGGAGCATAGTATTGCTCGATGAATTGTTCAGCTCGTTGTTGTGCCTGGACAACAGTATCATTGTCAGTGTCAGCCATAGGCTCATCAGAGGCTTCACCAAGTAATCCTCTCAACATCGACATAGTTGTAGGGGATTTGTAGAGTGTTGGTGTCTATAGAGGTGTATAGACAAGCGGTGTAATGTTACAGGCAGGCTGTAACTATGGATATACAAGGCGGCGGAAAGGTAACAAGGGGTTATCTGGTGATAAGTGCAAGTATAAACGCAGTAACAACTCGGGTGTATTGTGGACTCGATAAGAGTAAAGCTATATAAGACTTAGAACACCGCTTGGGTCTTGTTGTATTAACTATGTAAAAGCGGTAGCTTATATAGAAGCGTTGATCTGATAACCCATTATCAGATCTGACGACACTTCCTATAATGGCTTAGTAGCACTGACGTCAGGTAGTTGCCTAGAAGAGGAAGATGCTTCCTGTTTAGGAACTCTACAGGCTGACATACATTGATTAGGCAGCCCGAACTACAATGCTTTGCAGTCAGGCTGTCTTACAGGAGATAAGCTTGAATACAACAAATAACAACATAGGAATATCATATATTAGAACATCATAGAAACACACTGAAGAGAATACATGCATGAGATCCAATATCAGAGAACACACACTTCCTTTACCCAATCCCTTTAACGTCTGCACTCCCGACGCACTACCCGCATCTGTATGGGTGATCAGGCCATCACAGTCAGCAATGTAGTAGGGTATTGGTTATCCCGGTGGAGGGTAGGTCTCTTACCTGAGTTGTAACACTTCCTTCCTGGCCAAGGCCACCAGAAGGAATAAGGTTCCCAAGACCCCTTATCTCGGGAACAGAGATAACAATGATATCAATCAACAATAACGAGAGTCAGATGGAATTTCATCTGACTCTCAAATCCGGCTAGGCAAGGACGGTTGTGACACTATCCCCCCTTTAGGCTCGGAGCCCTAGTGATGAAAAGCAAGGCGAAAAAGGCAAGGCAAAAACAAACAAACAAACAAACAAGGCGGACGAGTAACCAATAACCCATTCCAGGATGACAAGAACATCATGGGGCGGGGCGGGGCTTCCGGGGGTAACGTTGGTGGAACAGGGCGACCAAGTCCTGTGCATTTTCCAGATCTTCGGCGGGTTGCCAGGTCGCCTCCTCGTCCCCTAGCCACTTAACCTTATACTGCAGATGCCTGTACCTCTTCCGCGAGTCTAACACTTCCTCTACCTCCCATTCCTCTTCCCCTTCGATAACCACTGGAGGGGGTGGGGGATGTTTCTGTCCTGGGAGGGGGTCATCCGCAGTGGGCTTGATCTCGGAGACATGAATAACCGGGTGCCGTTTGATATCTTTGGAAAACCTTAATCGATAGGCGTGAGTTCCCACAGCTGCCAATACCTCAAAGGGTCCCAAGAATTTATGATCCAGCTTGCAGGAGGGGCGTTCTGTTTAGAAGTGCCGGCTGTAAAGCCACACCTTGTCTCCTGGCTGATATTTGGGGGCTGGCAACTGTGATCCATTGGCATAATTAGCTTGCTGGACTTGCGCATATCCCAGCTCAGCTTTCAGGGTATGGTGGAGTTCAGCGATTCCAACCGCGAACTCCTTAGCTGGGGGTGGGATTTTTGCAGGGGCGCCAGGGCATCCACGAACCGGGAGTGCCAACTGTAATTAGCTAGGAAAGGGGAGGTTTTGGAGGATTCTGAGAACTGGTTGTTCGCAGTGAATTCGCAGGTGGCCAGCAACGAAACCCAGTTATCCTGCTGGTAATTGACAAAGGCCCGTAGATATTGCTCCATAATAGCGTTCATCCTCTCCGATTGGCCGTCCGTCTGGGGGTGATATGCTATTGACAGGTGTACTTTGATCTCCAGAAGTTCGCAGAAGGCTTGCCAGAATTCTGAGGTAAACTGAGGGCCACGGTCGTATACGATCGACTCAGGAAGGCCATGGTATCGGAATACATTGTTGAGGTAGAGATTGGCTAACTCTGGGGCAGAGCAGGTGTCCCGACAAGGTATAACATGCCTCATTTTCGTCAACCGATCTACCACCATCAAGATGGCATTGAACCCCGAATCTTCTGGCAACCCTGTCACGAAGTCTATAGTCAGGTGCAGCCACAGCCGATCAGGGATATCCAGAGGGTTCAGGGTCCCGTACCGGGCGTGGCGGACAGGCTTAGCACGCTTGCAAACGTAGCAGTTCCGTACATACCGCTCCACGTCCTTCCGTTAGTCAATCCATGTGTATTCCCTGGCCAGAAGCTCTAACGTTTTGGCCACTCCAGGGTGACCTGCAACCAGGCTGTCATGGTGTTCCTTGATCAATCGAAGGCTCAGCTCTCCTTCCGGCACATACAGCCGTTCAAGGTGGTAGAGGAGGCCTTCCTGGACGGTATACTCGGCTAGGGAGATCTTGGGGTGGCGGCGCTGGCCAGAATCCACTGCGGTGATAATTTCCTTGGCCAGGGGGTCGTCCTCATATGCCTGTCTCACTAGTTGTCAGAGGTCAGCCTCAGCTTCCACAAGGGTATTGGCCGCCAGGTCGAGATTTTCAGGTTTCAGTACCACCTGATTCTGTACTTCAGCCTTTCATCCCCCCCTTTAGGGAGATCTCCTGATCTCCTGGTCAGTGCATCCGGCTTACTCCCAGCCTTTTCCGGCCAATACCTTATCTTGAAGTTAAACCGAGAGAGGAATTCCAACCACCTAGCTTGTCGGCGATTTAGCAATTTGGTGGTTGTGAAGTACTCTAGGTTCTTATGGTCAGAAAGGACCTCGATAACCTCCTTTGCCGATTCTAGGTGTAGTCTCTATTCCTCAAATGCTTGCACAATGGCCATTAACTCCTTATCATAGATTTCGTAATTACACTCTGCTGGGGAGTGCTATTTGGAGAAATAGGCCACTAGGTAAAGGACTCCATTGACATACTGGGACAGGATTCCGGCGGAGACATAGTCGGAGGCGTCCGTTTCCACGATGCACTCACTATCAGTGTCAAAATGGGCCAGGATTAGAGCTGAGCAGAAGGCTTCCTTGAGGTTCTGGAAGGCGGATTGGGCTTCTGGATTCCAGTGGAAGGCCCTTTTTGTCAGGTGTGAGCCAGCTTCCACCTTCATTTTGTCAAGGCTGTCAGGGGTGCCGCGATTCTTGAGTATCCAGGATAAATCAGCGGTAGAAGTTGGCAAATCCTAGGAAGGCCTGCACATCCTTCAAATTGGCTGGGGTTTCCCACTCTTGGATTGCAGCAACTTTGGCGGGGTCTATCCTAATACTTTCCGTAGTTATGATCAAGCCCAGGTACTTCACCTCTTGGACATGGAATTCGCATTTTTCAGGCTTAAGGTACAGCCCAGCCTGCTCCAGCTTCTCCAAGACTTGCCTAACATGGATTTTGTGCTCTGCCAGAGTATCAGAATAGATCAAGATATCGTCGAGGTAAGCCATGCAGAACACATCCAGAAAGTCTCGTAGGTATCATTAATAAAGTGCTGAAAAGAGGCCGGGGCGTTGGTTAAGCCAAAAGGCATGACATTGTACTCGAAGTGCCCATACCGGGTGTGGAAGGCCGTTTTCCACTCTTCACCTTCAGCTATTCGGACCAGGTTATAGGCTCCCCTCAAATCCAGTTTAGTGAACCATTTTGCCTTGGAGAGCCTGACTAATGTTTTCTGGATCAGAGGTAGGGGATACCTGTTTTTGACCGTTATCTCGTTTAGGCCCCGGTAATCAACACACAACCGGAGAGAGCCATCCAATTTCTTCACGAAAAGCACTGGAGCACCCGCTGGTGAAGAGCTATGGCGAATGAAGCTTTTGTTGAGGTTTTCCTCCAAGTATTTCTTCAGGGCCTCCAGCTCTACTCGGGACATTCCATAGAGGGGCCCATAGGGAGGGGTCTTACCCTCTACCAGTGGAATTGTGTGGTCATATGGTCAGTGGGGCGCCAGCTTCTCCACGGCTTTTTCCGAGAATAGATCAATAAACTCATAGTATTTATCCGGGACCATGGCCTTCCACTCCTCTTTAGGTCGTATCTTGTTGATTTCCAGGTTCACCTCATGTATTGAAAGGGCATGCGCCTTCAGCTTGTGTCTCTTAGTGAGGTAAGCGAAAGCCCCTGCCCCAATAAAGCTAATATTCAGAGGCTTTGGGGGAGGTTGAATAGGGGGAGTAGGGGGAACGGGGGGAACGGGAGGAACGGGGGGAATAGAGGGAACAGGGGGAGCAGGGCAGTAAGCAGCATTGATGTGCACGGGCTGGTGTACCACCTGGGTTGGGTGGGTTATCGGGGGTGGTAATGCACATAGCCCCGTGACGGTGGTTTTTGGACCTCCACAGTTTGTTCTGCAATAATAGCTGTTGAATTGCAAGGTATAAGAGCTGAAGCTGACTGACATATCGTGCATTCTGAGCCAGGGGATCCCAAGGACAATTGGATATTTTAGTTTGGTCACAAACATTGGGAGGTCCTCTGAATGGTCTCCAATAGCACTGGGCAGACACGCGAGGTGGGTAATAGCTCCAGAAGAGATAGAGCGGCCGTCAATGACATCAAGAAGGCAGGGAGTCTTTAGCTTGGAGGTTGGTATGGAGTTTTTACTGACGAAGGTCTGATCAATGAAGGCTATCCCCGAAGCACCACAATCTATGAGAGCTGATGTTACCACTGTTTTACCATTGAATTTAACAGTTATTGGTACTACAAAATGCTCACCAAACAAGCGAGATTCATCAACAGACATAGATGCAGGCAAAGAAAACGCAGACAAAGATAAATGACCCATGATAGGTCCCTTGCTAGTGTCAGCAACTAGGCAAGGGACTCTGCTTTTTCCAACTCCTCTGGGGTCTCGGACACTGCATGTATGGCCAGGAAGCAATTCTTTCGAAGGGGGCAAGCCACAATGAAGTGGTCGGCCTTCCTACAGGCTATGCATAGCCCATTATTCTGGCAGCGTTCCCTCTCTTCTTGAGTTAGGTGAGGCCTGCCTGCCGATAGATCCATAGGCGCTGGTCCACCGGCTACGAGGGAAGGGTGAGTGGGGTTGTTGGTAATTGGGGTCTGTGGCTGAGTGCGAGCAGGTGAGAAAGTCGAGCGGGGGGCTGCGGTGGGGGAGGCCTTCAGGCTATTTCTAAACCTGGCCATCTTTTGCTCCAATCGGCTAGCCTGATCAATGAACTCTTCGAGGGTGTGGACATCTGGGCAATTGATGAGTGCCTGCCTTAGCTCCATGCTTAGGCCTTCCTGCAATTGATCCAATTTTATTTTGTCACTCCAGTCGACTTCAGCAGCGAACCTAGAGAATTCAGCCACATAGGTGGTGAGGTCGGTGTTCTTTTGTCGAAGGGCTCGAAGGGCTCTTGTGGCCGTTCCTTCTGGATCCGGATCCCCAAACGCTTGGTCAAGGATAATGAATAAGGCGGAAATGTCTGCTAAATTGATCCCTATTCCCAAAACATAGGGCTGGACTTGGTCCAGAGCCTTCCCCTCTAGCAAGCCGTAAACGTAGGTGAGTTTGTGCTGGGTGGTTGGAAATTTAGCAGCATCTCCATTGAGTTTAATATTGATCGAGTTTTTCCAGGCTTTGAGGCGGGCCCGTTCACCATTAAATTTGGGTAGGGTAGGGAGGTCTTGGGTTTTGGCGGGTGTGGCAGTCACCAGTACCTGTGCGGTTGTGGCGGCAAGGGCATGGTTGAGATTGCGAATGGTTACTCGGTCATCTGTAAGGTCCTCTCGGAGAAGAAGGATTTCATCTTCGGCTTCTTTCAGCCTTCGTTCGGTGTTCTAGAGCTCCGCTCCTTGTTTTTCGCCAATCTTATAGGTGGCAGTAAAGATATCGATGGCCATTCGGCGGTATTCCAACAGCTGGGCAGGGTCTAAGGGTATTGGGGTTTCCCTCCATGCTTGGAACCTGTTGGTGGGTAACAGGGTTGGTTCGGACATGACAGCGTACCAGTTGGTCAAGAAGATCCAACGTAGTGTAACGAGGGCTCTGGGGGATAAGGCGACCAAGGGGTATGCCAGGGAAGTGGTAAGGGGCAATCGCACACGTAGGAGCGCTACATGTGTGATCTGGGGAAAGGCTAGGGTAAGACACACATAGGAACACTACGTGTGTAACCAGGGGGAGGCTGAGACGGGGGGCAAGGGCAAGAGGTAAGAGAGGCAGAGGGCAAGGGATACGAAACATGCGGAAGCAGTTGCCGCGTGTGTCAAGGGAGGCAGCTGGGCTGCAGAGACAAGGCGAGAAGGTGCACAAGGGAGATGCACCAACATGGAGAGAAGTAAGGCCCTGTATTGGATATACAAGACGTTGGATGGGGATCCAACGAGAGGGCAGAGAGAGCAAGCTATATATACAGGCTTCCTTCCTGGCTAAGGCCACCAAAAGGAATAAGGTTCCCGAGACCCCTTATCTCAGGAACAGAGATAACAACGATATCAATCAACAATAATGAGAGTTGGATGGAATTTCATCTGACTCTCAAACCCAGCTAGGCAAGGACGGTTGTGATAGTTACAAACATGGGGAGGCTTTCTGAATAGTCTCCAATGGCACTAGATAGGCATGCGAGGTCGGTAATAGCTCCGGAAGAGATAGGTCGGCCATCAATAACATCAAGAAGGCGGGGGGTCTTTAGCTTGGCTGTTGGTATCGAATTTTTACTGACAAAGGTCTGATCAATGAAGGCTATTCCTGAAGCACCATAATCTATGAGAGCTAATGTTATTACTGTTTTACCATTGAATTTAACAGTTATTGGTACTACAAAATACTCGCCAAACAAGCGAGATTCATCAACAGACATAGATGCAGGAATAGAGAAAGACGACAAAGACAAATGACCCAGTATAGGTCCCTTGCTAGTGTCAGTGACTAGGCAAGGAACAGGGCTTTTCCCGACTCATTAACCTCCTCAATCCTGGATTCGGAGATGGCGTGGGCGGCCATCGAGCAGTTTTTGCAGAGGGGACATGCTGCGATAAAATGGTCCCCTTTCCAACATGCTATACATAGCCCGTTCATTCAGTGGCGATCTCTCTCCTCCTGAGTTAACCGTGGCCTACCTGCGGATAGGTCTATAGGCACGGCACCACCTGCCATAAAAGAGGGGTGCGCGGGTTTGTTAGCCGAGGCTGGGACTTGGGCAGGCTTGGGGGTCGGTTGCTGTTGTTGGTGTTGCTGTGGTTGGTGTTGCTGTGGTTGCTGAGGTGAGCGGGTGGCAGGGCAGAAGGTAAGGCGGTGTCTCAACCTAGCTATCCGTTGTTCTACCCTGGATGCCTGGTCGATTAATTCGTCGAGACTCTTGGTCTCTGGGAGGGTGACCATGGCCTGTTGAAGTTTATCATTCAGTCCCTCCTGGAACTGCTCAAGCTTTGACTGGTCGTTCCACAATACTTCTGCTGCCAGCCTGGAGAACTCTACCACATATGTGGACAGATCCGAATTACGTTGTTTCAGGGCTCGGAGGGCTTGGCTAGCCATGCCCACAGCATCGGGGTCCCCAAAAGCCCTGTCTAAAATAGCGAAGAGTACTGGGATGCCGTCCAGCTTAATCCCAGTCTCGAAGACATATGGCTGGATTTGATCTACTGCCTTACCCTCCAGCAGAGCAAAGACATAAGCCAATTGGTGTTGCTCGGATGGGAATCTGGCTGAGTCCCTATTGAGTTTGAGATTTACCGAGTTCTTCCAAGCTCGGAGGCGAGCCCTATCCCCATTGAATTTGGGGGGGGTTGGAATACTTTCGTTTTTGGCGGTTGGTGCGGAGGGTGGAGTTGCCGACATAGCGGCCATAGTGCAGTTGAGAGTCTGGATCGTGGTTCACTCATTGGTCAGAGCGATAGTGGCATTGTCAAGGTCATTTTGGAGTACTGTGATTTCTTCATCAGCGGATCTCAGTTTTCGTTCAGCCACGGCCAAGCTATTACCAAGTTCGGCCCCGATGGCATCTATAGCTTCGAAGATGTCGATGATCTCTCGACGATAGGCATTCAATTCATTCGGTCTTGAGGGTATAGGGGAGTTCCTCTAGGTTTGAAACCTGACAACGGGTGGAGGGGTTCCGGATATGACAGCGTACCAGTTGGTCGAGAAGATCCAATGTAGTGTAACGACGGCTCTGGGGGCAAGGCGACTAAGGGGTACGTCGGGGCAAGGGCAAGGCTAGGATAATACACACGTAGGAATGCTACGTATGTGACCAGGAGGAGGCTGAGATGGGAGGCAAGGGCAAGAGGCAAGAGAGGCAGAGGGCAAGGGATACGAGACACGTGGAAGCAGTTGCCGCATGTGTCAAGGGAGGCAGCTGGGCTGCAGAGACAAGGCGAGGCAAGGCAAGGAGGTGCACAAGGGAGATGCACCAACGTGAAGAGAAGCAAGGCCCTGTATTGGATATACAAGACGTTGGATGGAGATCCAACGAAAGGGTGGAGAGAGCAAGCTATATATACAGGCTTCCTTCCTGGCCAAGGCCACTGGAAGGAATAAGGTTCCCGAGACCCCCTATCTCGGGAATAGAGATAACAACGATATCAATCAACAATAACGAGAGTCGGAGGGAATCCCGTCCGACTCTCAACCCTGGCTAGGAAAGGACGGTTTTGACACAGAGGAGCTAAACACCTAGTATTAGGAGATAGTAAAGTGAAAAAGATTGGCATTAGGATCCTATATATTTCTTGCTCATATATAAGTTACTCTAGAAGGCAATTAAGTGGAAGGGTATATTCAAAGTGCCTGAAACGTCATTTGAGGCAGAGTAAAAAACAGTGGTATCCAGATGCCTCTGCAGGGTGTCCAGATACCAAAATTTCTTTTCTGATATTATATATGTTTTCATAGTAAATATACAATTATTTATAGTATAGGAGCTACTATAACTAGAATAGTAAAAGTTTCAATAATAAGACTAATATATTCTTTTATATTGTTACTAATTACTATAAGCTAGATTAATAATTAGAGAGTATTTAGAATAAAAAAATCGAATATAATATAATTAAAGAAGAAGAGTCCTCAGACAATAAATGTTTCTCTACAATTTCAAAAAAGCTTTTTTGCAGGTATAATCATATACCTAATATAAATAAGAACAAACTCTTAATAGTTTTTAGATTAAGATGTATATCTCTTCCTTCTGAAATCACTCCCTATAATACACTTGCTTTCGAAAAAGCAAAAGAAATTTCTACTTACAACTCTAATATATATACTAATGCTTTAAAAACTCTTTTCTTATCAGAAACTACTCAAAATGAAATGCCTTGTTATAGAGCTATCAATTTCAAGCATAACTATGACTTTAACAAATACTATAGAAGAGCTATTGATCTTAGACACTCTATTTTCTAATTAATAAGCATGCAAACCTTGGTCCTAACTATATACTTATAATGGAAAGTTACATGTTATTCAGTTTGTATTGAATAAATGATGAAAGCATGCCTTAATGCTTGTATGCAGGTATTGTGAGTATTGTGGGATTGTTGTTGTGGGAGGGGTGATGTAAAACATTGTGGAGGTGCACCGGTGGAATCGGGGGACTGCGGGATAGGGAATATATAGAAGGCATAGTCTCATGCCAAGACTCTGAGCTTCGCCGGGGCCCCTAGCGCGCCCGTGCCAACCAGACTAACTACTTAGGATAGGCAGGATATGCATTTCTGTCCATATATAACCTAATCCTGTTGGGTTACGCCGCCACGCAAAAATTCTTCTTCGTGCGTGTATCTGTATCCTTTGTTACCTGTGCCTGCACTTCTTATTCATGCTTGTCTTTCAATGCTTGATCCTCTCTTCCCTTCACATGCATTCTTTGCTTCCTCGTTCACAGTATAGCAAGCCGTACTTAGTACTCTGGCGCAAAAGAAATGACGACACCCAAACCGGAAGATGACGATGGAAACTTCTGACGAAATAGGCAATTTTTGTGATACAGATTTTCTTGCGCACAGCCCGACATTCTCGCTGTGATCGTCTGCTGCCTCCCCCGAACGACCTTCACACACACACTACACTCGACCTCTCCGTCTGCCGGTCATGTCCGACTCGGAGTCCACGAGCTGCAACGAGTTCGTAACACGTGGCCGCTGCAACTCACCAGGATGCACATGTTTGCAAGGGAAACACATCGTCAACGAGGAAACTGACCACATCGCCGTGTGTAGCGAGTGCACACATTCATGGCGAGAACACGCAAACCTCCCGGCCGCACCTAGCCCCGCTACCGCGGCACCTTTTACCCCTTTGCGCTCCACTACGCAGTTGCTCACAGTGGCTGCCCCCGCCACCGGTGGGAGTCCCCCGAGCAACGTGTTTGGTATACCCCCCCTCGCTGTGCTGCCTTTAGCATTTGTACTGCCAGTGTGCTCACTTAGATTAGGAACTTGCTCCATGCGGAAGAAGACCGTTGAAAACCTCCTGGCGCAGATACGCTCGAGTCATGTAGTTCTGGTCCAAGGTCATCCGGCAGTTGGAAAGACAACATTGCTCAGTCTGTTGTACCATCACATAGACTCCCTCCCTGCTGATGCCCACCAGAACCTCTACCGGTTCTTTGCATGGCCAAAGGATTTTGTACAGCAGGCTGGTGGGTGGCAGCAATACATCTACAACGCAACCCGCGGGGAACTCAATCTCAGAGACCTGCGAAGCCCACGCTTACCATACCTGCTACTTCTCGATGAAGCGCAGTGCAGCTACTGGGACAACAGCTTCTGGGCGGAGTACATCAAGGTTATTGCGCAAGAGTCCGTGGGCACCAACGTGGGGATACACCATATTGTGCTCTTTGCGTCATACGGGAGTTCCATGACGGGGAATGCGCATCTGGATCACGAGGCCACCCCACCGTTTCTAACCGCAAAACAGACCGTGACGTTGCTTCCGCAGCCAAGTTTGCCATGGCAGGTGGGAATCCTGTTAACAAAGGATGAGTTTATGGAGACCTACGAGTTGCAGACAAAGGCGCCCCCGCTGGTTCCCTCCTCGGGGGGCCTAGGGGACAGGAATAAATGGGTTGCAGGACCGGAGGTGGCCGAGTATCTGTTCCAGGTGACGCAGGGGCATGCAGGCGGGTTTAAGGGACTGCTACATGCATTTCAGCAGTACAAGGTTAATCCAGCGGCCTTTCTGCTAGTTACAGTTATAAACTGACCAACTGACTGTTCATAGGTTATTCGTGACCGGATCCGCAAGGGCTTGACCATCACCATTGACTTCCTTGAGTCCATCTTCTTTGCCCCGCCGCTTTTGAAAGACTCCGGCATAGGCAAACTCGCGGACACGTTTTTCAAGCGCTCCCTGCCAGACCGCGAAGACATGCACTCCATCCACATCGCCACTGTACTCCAGCGTATCATTAGGGACCAGCGCCTCCTCTCTCAGGACGCCGCTCTCCTGGCCGAAAATGACCAAATTGCGCTGCGGAAGTGTCTTAGACGCGGCTGGATACACCTCCACCAGGACAAAAACCTCCTCGAGCCAAACGCCTACGTTATGGCATCCCGCCTGCACCAGTGGTACGTGTCCCGCCTGCTGATCAGCGAGCAACCCCCCCATTCCCTTGCACACCTTCCCGCA
Organism: Terfezia claveryi; assembly: GCA_015179025.1. Taxonomy (NCBI): domain Eukaryota; kingdom Fungi; phylum Ascomycota; class Pezizomycetes; order Pezizales; family Pezizaceae; genus Terfezia; species Terfezia claveryi. The sequence continues at coordinate 20,947 of WHUX01000320.1, read as the reverse complement.
GGGTTCCCCACCACCCGCGCGAGCTTCTTGTGCAGGCAGTGCGCCGCTTTCGCCCGTCCCAGTTTCGCCAGCGGAACGCACAGCCCCAACGCGGCGCGGCGGGCGCGTTACGCACTCGGGAAGCAAGCTTTCACGATGAATTTTACCGCTCAGTGCATGCGCTGCTGAGAGGGAATATTTACACCGTGCCGGAGTATGGCACAGGTGGGAGGTGTGATTTCTTTGTTCCAGATATGGGCTGGGGTGTGGAGTTATTGACGTATGAGCAGAGATTGGATGAGCATGTACGGAGGTTTTTGCCCGCGGGAGGCTATGCTGGGATGAAGCTCGCGGATTGGGTCGTCGCTAATTGTACTACAACGGATGTGGCTGTGGCGACAAGGTATAACTGGCAGACAAAATATGGCAGCAGGGTGTTGCATGTGGTGTTTACGGAAGACTGGAATCAGGTAAAGATTCGGGATGCAAATGGCGTTGAGTTGTTAGCGCCGACAAGGCTGTTGGAGGCGTAGGAGAAAAGGTGGACGGTTCAAATTGGATGGAAGATGGACGGTTGGATGGAATTATCTAGATACGCATGCTGGTGTTGTTTTGTTCGCGCGAATGTCCCTGGTGTTTTGCTTTGATTACATATCTTGAGGTTGTTTGGCTCCCTCCCACTGACATCTATTGCTTCGGGACTCGCCTGATTTGAGTGGATTAGATTGATGATGTAGCTAAATCTACCGTGGGGTGGCCGCTTAAGTTGTCTTGCTTAATGTTGCTACAGTGGAAATCTAACATAACGGATGCCCAGGAGCAAAGCTCGGGACCGGAGAGACCAAGCGAAGCGCAGGGTATTATCTTTCAAATTGAGAACACCAGTACTTCCATCGGATGTCAGATATATATATGCATGTACGAGAGAACTCTCTTCCTTCGAGAGTTCTCCCTCTTCAGAGGAATTAGTGAATAGATTCATCACTATAAGGTTCGAGCCTTACATACCCCCACCGGTGATACCAACAATCCTACCGGTTATACCCACTTTTTTTCATCCCCACGCAGACTTACAACAAAGTGGAGGTGGGTATGCGTACCTAGTTCTTGCAGGTGTAGGGGCAGGGAAGGTCGGCAATGTATTGTGGACGTTGCGCCAATAAACTTGTTTCCTGCGTTCATGGAGCTTTTCAATTTCCATTTCCATGTCCATTTTCCTCCGACCCAAATCCCTACTAAGTTGTCTCATACCAGATCCCATACTCATTGTTTTAGTCTGCCTGTGACAACCAGACTATCATTGTTTCCTTCCTCCATGGAGGGTAGCTAGGTAGTTACGAAGTAAAGGTAAAAGCGAACTGATATTGATGCTGGCTGGTAATGCTAATTGAATGTGTGGGGGGGCGGTTGGAGCTCCAGTGGTGGGTCAGGGGCTGCGCACAACAGGATAAAGCAGCATTGTAGTGGTGGATGTGTAGATACCTAGTCAAGGCGGAAATGACCTGGATATGACATGCAGTACAAGTACAGGTACAGGTAGAGGTACCCCACATTCACCCCTTGGTGTTTCCATGAATTATCGCCACGCAGTGAGTGACTGGTCGCCTCCGTAGATATATGTATATTAAACATAAAACTTAGCCATATAGATCAACAATTAGCTAGATTACTCAACTAAAGAGACCAAACGTCCACCAACCTTTCCAAGGTATAGGCATACCGAGTATACCAGATACACCCATCTCTCCCTCCCTCTCCTCTCTTAATCATTTTATCAGTCTATCCACCCAACAATCCCACGCACTACCACCTCCGTATTCCCGCAGTTGAATTTGATTTGTAACGTAACATCCTGTTCCGTTGTGTACATGAATGAGCAAGGCGGGTGTGTGCGTGCTTGAGAACAGGAGGGTATATATAATTCATTTGGCATATAGTATAGGTATACATAGGTAGGTAGGTAGGTACCAGTAATACCCCTCTCTCTCCCGGTAGTTAATTGTCCGCAAATAGTTGTGACTCCTTAGAATTGAATTCCATTCCAGCAGTATGCTCCGTAGCCTGGCATGAATGCATGAATGGATCGTCAAACAAAAATTGAACCTGAATTCATCAATCACAATCAATCGGCAAAGGAAGGCGAGGCGAATCTACCGCCTTTCCCTTTTTTTTTAAAAAAAAATTGTAGTCAGGCACCCCACCTCGGCAAATTTTGAATCATGCGGATGATTGCCGGTACGGTAGGTAGTACCGTGAATGTTAACGGAGGTGCCCGAAGTGCCGACCCCGTTCCGACCGGCCGGAAAAACCTTATCCCTTATCCCGCGATTCCGTGCGGCCGAGCCAGCCGAGTTCCAAACCTCCCCGTCACCAATGATCGCGCCGCCAGGGGCCGGTATATAAACAATAGCAACAGCAACGTGGACTTGCGGCAGCTATTTAGGAGCTGGTCGTGAGAAGTGTTGACGGTATGATCACCATATATATTGTCTCAGTACAGGATCATGTATCAGTACAGTATAAGCCTTCGTGTCTCATCCTTGTTCTCCTCTCCTTCTCCACCTTTATCTCATCACTAAGTTAGGCATATCCCTAGCGTTGCCTAAATAGGAGCGCTAGTTCCTACACCTCCCCTCAATGCTTGAGATGTATAGCATAATTATTGACAATTGTATTACCTCTCTTCCAGGCATTTATTCAGCCATTGGTCATTTAGTCTTCTAGGATTCGCTTTCGATTCCCTAAGTATTTCTTTTTTAGTTCTCCTAATAAAGTATAATTAATTATAGTATGTAGTATAGTGCAAATGCATTGTTCTTTATGGAACTTCCCATATCACTATGCAAATCCTTTAAGAATATACATAAGGAGAAACAAGTTATGGCAAAGAGTTACCACTCACTCAAAAAAAACCTCAATACTATTAGAAAGCTGAATAGTCTAATTTCAATACCCATTGTTCCACTTTCTCTGTAATCCAACGAGGAATCCTCTGGTGCTTCTGTCCTGCTGAATTGAGATAACTTTGTGGGTTGACAAATCGTGGATATACATCTCCTGGAACAACAAAGTAGAAGCGAACTTTCCCCATTAACTTTCCTGAAAGGTTCTCTAATCCATTCACCTTGATGCTATGCTGTCTGCCAACAGTGATCTGGAAAAGTGAATCATGTTCTGCTACCCCATAAATGCACAGGGAGTCGATCGTCTCGAATGTTCGGCTGCGTGGGCGGGAATAAAACCCAGGCTTGATCTCGTCCACACTATAAAAGCTTTGTTGTACAAGCTTCGGAAGCGCTATAGTTTCCTCAGTTAGATCTCCAAGGCGTCGAACCTGGAACTTTCCTCCCCTTGTCAGTATCCGATGTGCAATTGCCTCAAAGATATATCCCCTTGTAGATGCATGTACACTATCTTCTTCGGTATCCAAGATGTACTTGGTAATCATTTTTGGCATATTACGCTCGTAGTATGAGACGACGATATTTTCGATGTAGAGGGAGGCGAATTTAACTCGGAAGTCCTCGTATTTCCCTTCGGGTGTTACAGTCATGTGCAACACTGTCCCGCTGATACTAGTAGAATTATAACGGTTGGTGCCGATCCACTTCATGCATGCATCGATATCCACAGCCTGGCAGTTGTTGTGTAAGTCTTCCTGATAAAAGCTGTTTGTCTTCTCCAGGGTTGATCGCGGAACCCCACCCCATTTGCTAAAATATCCTCTCCAGTCTGATTCGGTTATAGACGGGAAGCGCAACTTCCATAACCGCTCCAACTCCAGCTCATCCCAAATAGGCATGCCCAACTTATAGACATTTGGTGCCTTTGCTAGTTCTTTGTAGCGGTCTCGTTTTGGAGAAGTCACCAGGACAAATCGCCTAGTCCTGCCCGCTATGGGCTCTATAGCATCAGCAATATAAAACGTGTTACAGTGCGTGAAGTTGGTGATAAATGCTCCCTCGCCATGCGAATTTACGGAAATGATGCTGTGACCAGATTGCTGATAATTGATGCCACCGTCTGCAAACAAAATCACTCGCACAGCGTTGTCTTGCCATTCGATGTTATGGTCTGGGAATTCGCGTGCTAAGCGATATATCAGATAAAAGCCGAAGAATGATTTTCCGATACCTAACAAGTTTTAGTGAACATGTTTTAGTAGCTGAACAAAGGGCCACTACCTGGTGTACCAGTTATTATGTAAGACCTTTTGTTTGGCGTGCCCGTGGAAATGGCAGTATCATTCCAGGCAATAATATTAAATAGATGCGTGTACGCATCCCTCACAAATATCGTCGACCCAAACACTTCGGAGCCCAGGATGTCCACCGGGAATTCAAGTGTCTCTAGACCCCCAACCTCCATTTCCCGCAAAGATTTCCACCAGCTCCAGCAACGGAAGGAATTGTCATCCTCGGGAGGTCGCTGGCGGGGGGGCCTAGGGTTGAAACTAGGATTCGTTAGTTTGGAGGTATCGTAGAGGGAGGGAAACTCAACATACCTTGCTCGGACATACTGTGTGGAACTGGAACACTGACAAGAAACTCAGTGTCATTTCCAAAGCTCTCGAAAATGGATGCAAGAGTCCTCATTGCATCGACCTCCACTGCATTGTTGTCGTCGTCATTCTTTTGCTTCGCCTTGATAGTAAGGTTGACAATCGAATAAGCATCCAATTTAGGTGCTGCTCTCTGTTTGATTGCTTGCTTGAGGTCGTCCACATCTTCAATCCCTTCCAGTGTCACTTTGCTCCATCTGCTCTCAGGGTTGATGATCTTAAACCAAGCTTTACTCGCAGTTGCCATGATGATCTGTTGATTGCTTTGACTGACTGATGTATAAATGGGTATACGGAGGGGGGCGGAGGGGCTGAGGGGCGGAGGGGCTGAGGGGCTGAGGGGCGGAGGGGCGGAGGGGCGGAGGGTGGTGAAGAGTAGCAGCGAGGCGGAGGAAGGGGGGTTGAGTGAGTAGGAGAGAAGGCTGAAGGCTAACCAGACTAGCTGAAGGCTGAGAGGTTGCTGAAGACGGTCATGGGGACAATCACATGAGTAATATTATTTACTCAAGTCAGAATCATTATGAAATCTAAAGAAGTTAGTCTGGCTATAAAGAAGTACGCTACATAGTCTGGCTTGCACTAGCCCCTCCCAAGCCAGACTACGCTCTACACTAACCAGACTAGCTCTACACTCAGTGAGGCATCCCGTCCGCTCTGCCATATCTAAGCTTCGGATCGCCAGGCTAGTACTGTTAGCTACGTAGAAGTGTGTCTGCCAAGGGACCTCCTCCTCCTCCTCCTACGTAATAACTATCACCGGTTCTACTGCCTAGATGGCTCTCATACTATATCATTCGAACCGTTGGATTCGAATTCACAGCTATCAACTAGCGCCTCCTGGTAAATATGGATGCCGACCGTGAAAAATGACTGCAAAGGGCAATCAAGCATGCTCGACAATGTCCCGACCTACCTATTAGTCGCATTGCAGCACTCTATGAAGTCAGCAAATCAACATTACATAGAAGACTTCATGGTACTAGCACCGAACGTCGACAAGAACTATTTTCACCAGGACAGGAGGGCGCACTAGTGGACCTATGCCTTGTTGAAATAATATGCTTTATCATATGCTTTTACATGAGATCACATATATGCTTTTGCGCGCGCTCATAGACATATGCTTTCGCATGTTCTTTCTGTTGAGGCTTACGTCGTATTTACTGTTATTACTTGTGATCGAATCTCTCGCTCGAACAGCTATTTAAACTGCTCGAAAGTCCTGTCGGTAAGCATCAATAACCAATCGAGTGCAAGATCGAGATCTATCCAATAAAGAGTCTTGCATACTGCATCATCTTCCGCTGCATAGCTCTGTAGATTTTCAACATGCCTGCTAGATTTCCGCTATCACATGATTAATTTCGTCGTATAGCGCAAGACCTCATAAATGACAGACCTCCTCCGCAGAATGAGCACGAAATAGGTGTCAACTGGGTCCGGCGATTTCTTAATCGACATCCTGCTCTCGATAAACGTTATATTATATACTACCAGGAAAGAGTAAGAAAGAATGCTGCTGGTATTGATATACGTAAGGACTTCTATAAACAACTAGGTAATCTTGCGCGACGAAAGCATGTTACTCCAGATAATGTATGGAATTGTGATGAGAAAGGTGTTACAATGGGACTAGGAGGGCAAAATGAAAAGGGAATTGTACGAGCAGGGTGGAAGGAAGCTATCATGCTGTCTGAGGATAGTCGGGAATTTTGTAGCGTACTGGAAATAATTTCCGCTGCTGGCAGGATACTACCTCCATTCGTTGTATACCAAGGGAAAACACACAGATTTTCATACTATATGGGGGAGGTCCTATCAGAAACATCCGCAACGTCCGCATCGGCAACATCTGTAACATACACAACGTCCGCATTGGCTCAGGTATCAGCAGCAAAAGCTAAGGCAGCGGCGAAAGCGAAGTTGAAAGCAGTCAAGGAAGGAAATACAATACAACTACCGCAAATATCTCGCAATGTACGTTCAAAAGGCATATCCAAAGCAGCTTGCCTCAACATGGCATGGTGTAGAAACTAAGGGCGCCACTTTTGCTGTATCTCCGAGCGGATATATGGACGACGAGCTTAGATTTGCCTACCTTCTCATTGTACGCATCTCATGCAGCCCCTTGTATATTGGCTGCTTGGGATTACTGCAACGTGCTTATCAACGTCAGCTGCGTAGCTGGTTTGCTGCTAATCCAATGGCATTGTTGAATAAAGTGGTGTTTTTTTGGTCTTTTGACCGCAGCACGGTACGAAGCATATACCGTGGAGGTGCTGATTGCTGCCTGGAAAAAATCGGGATGCTGGCCAATCGATTGGAATTATACCGGCGAAGCTACTGGCGAAGCTACCGGCGAAGCTACCTAGTCCTTCAATCTAGAGGCTTGGTTATATAATATAGTAGTAATATAGGAAATACAAAAGTATATAATCAATTATATAAGCAATGAAATAACGTTCTCCATTACAGGTTGGGAGTAGTATAAAACTCATCATCATTATTATTATTGCATGGTTATTATTGTTATTATTTGTTGTTGTTATCTGTACTTGTTAATGAACAATTTAGTATTAGATTCCTCGTAATTGCACCCATATGCCAAGACCTCCCCCTGTTGGCCACATCACCATGAGCTCATCCTCTCCCTCTCTGATATAGTGCATCACGTCGAAAACATCAAGAATACAATCTTCAATCTACCATAGGCATTACTGAGGAGGACGTTGCAATGATTTGAACCAGGTGAATGGTGGCAAACAATACGAATACCCCAACGCCAGATGCAGGAGAGATGTTCATTGCGGCGGCCATTTACATGCCCCCGGAGAGGTGACTTTCATTTGAGATGCCTGGTATACTTTGTCGAAAGTTGCGCAGCATATGCGGGAGAGAGAACTGTACGGTCCGGATTGTGGTAACAGGAATTAATGAGGAGGCTCTTGATAAAACCCTCGCAAGCTTTCCCCACCGATGATGTCTCCGAGTCTGGCTGTAAGATGACAGTAGAATCCTGACGTTCTCACCGAGCGTAACCCACAAGGTAGCCAGTCAACAGTTTTCTGCAGGGATATATGACAGAGTTTCACAAATACCTGGTCACAATATTTATTCTGTTATAGGGGTCGACACTGGTCGCTTCCACTCCCCAGACTGACGCCGACGATTGAAGGAGGGGGGCAGTGGCATCAAATGCTCCACAAGAGTGGCTGGGAATAAATGGCCTAATCTCATGATTGAGGTCAACTATTCAGAGCCGCTCCTACAGTTACAGTTTGACGCGTAGTGGTGGTTGCTGAATAGTAGTGGGTGGACGAACTTGGTGATTTTGGTCCAGGTGAAGAAGGAACCCTGTATATCTTGGGTAGCTATTCTAGAAAGATTTTCATAATCATGGTATGAGAACGCCCTTCTTGTGACAATGAATAAGATACTTCAAGTCATTTTCTTTCAAGGATGAATTTGGTGGAAATCTTTGATCAGTCTGTGTCTTGTGGAAGTGGAAGATTGCGGATCAAATAATAATCGTGATGACAATGATGACGGTAATGCAATAGGAGTGAACCCTAAGTATCTATCACTTGCCATTTTGGGTATCCCTACTATATCTCTATCACTGTCCATTTTGAGTCATTTTAGCCTTATCACGTGAGAGCACAATTTATTCCAACAGACTCGAATTCCTGACCCCATAGCTTCCGAAATCTAGAGCAGAACAGGATGAACACTGTACAATACCCCCCATCTTCCGCTCCTACATCGAATCATCCTACCACCACCCTCGGAGAAGAGAAACATATACCCTATATGCACAAAAGCTAACCTCCGCCTCCCTCTCCAGGTAAAATCCTTCTCGTATTTACTCCCCCCTCAGAGTCCCCTCCTTCCCCCCATACCACTAACCCCCCCCACCTCCCCCACAGGGTCGGCTGAGCCCTTCCTATGCATCGGCTATCATCGATTGCTAAAAATCGGCAAAAATATCTGTCGCTATTCCAGCTAAGTCTGCTGTACTAAAAGTAATATCGGTGGCGCTAGGATGCTGCGCATCGAATAAGACGTTGTATGGGATGGTAAGCGATGCTAATGGAGGACTGACAGTGCCTGCGGAATCAACGTCGATTTTATTTGTAGCAAATGAAACTGTCGGAGGAGAGTTCCTGGTGCGCCGATTGGGGTTAGGTACTTGTTCCCAGGTTTCCAAGTGCAGGCTGTTCGGGTTTTGATTGACCAGGGCAATAATAACTAATCTCGTCCTCCCACCACTGTTTAGGAGCCACCACTGTGCATCAAAGCGCAGCAGGCGTAATGGTTCGGAGTAGCCCACTTCAATCATTACATTGGGCCATTCATCACCCACTCTTGTTCGGCATCGAAGTCCCGCATCCCCTTCCTTGGATCGCCTACCGGGAACTTCGTAGCGACAGCTTCCCACATTCCGGATCGACCGGTGGTCATGGCCTGGTATCATGCTTACTTTATGGCTAATTTCCCTTTGTAGCGTGTCAACGGTCACCTCATGAGGGAGGCCGGGAAGAAATGTGATGATGGCGCAGGGAGATGATGCATTATTCTCGAGCCATACTCTTAAAGATCCTCTGAACGGCAGTGTAGCAATTGAATCATCAATTGCTTGCTGCGAGGTACCTTTCACTAGTAATCTAACCGTCTCCTTCTCCTCCGCCTGGTCAATGGACTTCATGATTTGCCTCATCTGTTTTCGTAACTGATTCCGTGTTGTATAAATGACATTATGATCTTCCGGAATTAGGCGTGCTGCCTCTTCAAAGAGAAGATGGCTACAAGTATTATCACCACCGTTATCTTGGGTGCGAGCCCTGGTTGCCATTCTGTTGGAGTAGATTTCAGACATCACAGCTAGTAATGAGTGTACTAGCACATGGTGTTTTTATTTATAGCCTGCATGATGTATTTATGTGATGCTGGTTGTAGGAGAACTAAACACGTGAGGTCTCAGAAATGTGTGATGTGATCGCAACTTAATAGAGCTGTAGATTATGCTCGTAAGTTTATTTTGCTGCGATTCCTGCAAACCGCAGGACCTATATTTGAATATCTCTGGTGCGCTCAAAAGAAGGCTGATGGTAGGTGCGGGAGGGAGAGCGACAAAGAGAAAATTAGTGGTATTGTGCTAATCGGGTGGTAACCTGCTCAAGTAACAAGCCGCTTAGCATACAGCTGACAACAAAAAGCTCTTTATGAAGGTTGTGGAACAAACACTAACATCTACGGCCATAGACTGAAGAAAACGAGGCATCCCGTCCGCTCTGCCATATCTAAGCTTCAGATCGCCAGGCTAGTACTGCGGTGGGTGACCATGTGGGAAAAGTCACCTTCCGCAGCCCCAAACTGGCAATTGAAAAAGGGAAGACCATTTTTGGCACTTTCCAAAGTCCAATTTGGGCACTCAACGATACTTCCGAATCGGTCCAATTATGGACCCTACTTCCCTAGCTCCCCATACAAAATATCCGCTTGGCTTGCCATCGTACCCCGGTCGTGTCTGGGCCACAGAGCCGCATGTCTTTGTATATACTTATACAGGTGGCGCCCACCTCTTTTTTCTTTCTTCTCTTCATTCCTTACGCTTCGCTCCAGTCACTCCGCTACGAATCAGCAAGATATATCGTTACGAATCAGCACACTGGTCATGGCTGTAAATCGATCGGCAGGGAGAGATATCCACATTTACGACGCCAAAGATCCTGATACAGTTCTCAGAGGTCTTGTCCTAACAAATGGTATAACGAATGCAAACTTTTATTCGATGATGGAAGTGTTCTTGTTGTTTGGTAGCGAGTATGTTTTGCAACATGAAGATGGTATGGTGGTTACAAGGGATGAGCAGGTACTGGGGCGTGGAAAGTATTATATTGTCACTTAAGGTAAAGTTCTTGTCGGTTAGATCATTGAGGAGGATGCTGACTAGTAGTAGGCTCTATAACTGTCAGTAATGAGCCGTGGTTAGTGCGGACAACTTCGGTTTATGGTAGAACGAGGGTTGCAGAACTCTGTGAAGCTTGTCGTCAGAGAGATCGGGGGTGCGTTAGTACCGGAGAACAGGCGGAGGCTGAGTATGGTATATGGAGGGGCTTTGAGGCAGCACACATATTTCCATTAGTTCAGCGTTAAATATTCATCCCCGCCCCAACCACCACCACTGCGGCCGCCGCCGCCGTAATCGCCAGCTGCCGGAATTTTCCGGGAGTGCGGCTGACAGCTGACAATTCAACATTGACTCGGGAAGGAAGAAGGGGAAGGGGGGAATATGAATATTATTCCTTTCCCCACTTCCCCCACTACAAGATGGTGCCGATCCACAGCTCGGAGGATTGACGGGGGTGGGAGCGCTGGATGTTTTAGGCTAGCTGTGTGATAGTGTCTCCGTTCATCGGGCATACCTCCGCGACCTCAATCCTCCGAGCGCCCCCCTGCGCGCTCCTCCCCCTTAAGACTCCGCCTTTCCTCCGAGCTCAATCCCCCACGACTTTTATCCCCCGCGACCGCTATCCCCCACGCGCTCCTCATCATTACTCCGCCTTTCCCACGAGCTGAATCCTCCACGACCGCTATCCCCCCGCGCGCTCCTCCGCCTTCCCCACCAACCACGCGCCTCCGCCAATTCACCCACCTCCCCTGCTCCGGTCCGCGCTCTCCTCCACCTTTTCTTTTCCGCCAACTCGCCAACATCCAACACCGCCCGCTCCTCGGAATTCGAATTTGCCATCCCAATCCCAATCCCAATCCCACGGGGATTCTTCCTACCCGCTGGCTGCAAGTAAGCAATTATCCCGGGAGATAGCTGATCTTAGCTTATCCTATCGGATCCAAGTCTACTCTATATCCACTCAGCTGGAGTTATCTTGGCTTGCGCCCACCCCCGGGGGCCAGGGAACCACGTACGTGCGCACCTACATGTGGTGGCGCATGGGGGCTGGGGGGTGCAGCAGGGCGTGAGGGTGGGTCGCATGCCTGCGTGCTCTAGCTGCGTTCAAAGTCATAAGGGACTTAACCTCTGCAGTCTAGATTTCAGGCAAAATGGGTCTACCTCCTATCTACTTCACCCCCGCAGATTTCTGCCACATGTTGATTTATATCGGCCAACAGCACCATACACTCCCATGAATCACCTCTGCGGACGAGTGCATGTTTTCAAAGTAGGCACCACATTATGCATTCTACAATACACACCCACCGTCAACCCATCACCCCAGCCTTATCAACCCACCCTTGCACGCACTTTCCCCACATATGGCGTGTGCCGCTGCACGCACTGAAGTTGCAGGAATGGCTGCGGTGGATAGGGCAGGATGGGAAGGGGCAGCGGAGGGCAGGAATAGCGGAGGGGAGGAATAGCGGAGGGGAGGCGAGTAATAGTAATATGTGTATATTCTCCAGAATGGAGAAGCAGAGCGGAGGGCAGGGATAGCGGAGCGGAGGTGGAGGGACGGGGAGGAATATCAATAAACATGTATATCTTCCTCGCGCACATGTTTCCGGATTTCTTTGGATTCCCAAATTTACATTTGGATAGAACGGACCCCAATTTATTACGCACGCGCCCCACTATTACCATCACCACTAAGGATGAAAATGAACAAGATTTTGGCTGGACCCAGCTACTTAGCTTACAATTACGAATTACCAATCAACGACATCAATCGCCAACCAATCAAATCCAAGACCAATGAAATCCAATTTTTTTGCATCAGATGGTGGGCTCTACTCCACGCTCCGCCCGTTTACCGCAGCCTACATAGCTGCGATAACTGGGAGGGAAGGGACTGGAGTCATTATATACGGATGGTGTTTTCAATTGAATGCCATGGGGCCGGAGGATTCATTGGGGGAGGCGAATATCGGAACTATATGATACTGGGGGGAGGGGGGATGGGGTTTTTTAGGGGTGGGCCGGGGTCCCCCCCAGCCCTAACCTCCTGTTCTATTTACTGGAGGGGTCCCGGTGTTCGGGTTCCCTACTTATATTTATATATAACCCCCCTCGCTAGCGGAGCTCTGCGTTTTATAAATATGTAGTTTATATATATATTTACAAATATATTATAAACCTATTTTTTTCTTTATTCTCCTCCCCTCCTCTCTTTACCCATTTTTATACTATCACAAGGTTAGGAGGACGAGGGAGGTGGTTACCCCTTGAATTTTGGAGTCAAAGAAAACTACCATGCTATGGTATAGTAAGGCGAGGGTGAGGTGAGGTGACCTAAGGGAGGGAGGGATGCATGACACCGACTTGGATCCTAACTACGTTGTTGCGGGATGAAATACACATATCAATGCTCCCCGCGACCACCCCCTCCACTTGGGGCAACATAACGTGACGCCTCAAGGCCGGCGCAAAGATATGTACGCATATGGATTCACATCGATCCACGTTGTGCAGTCCATGCATGGATAACCAATTCCGCAACTCAACTGCAACTCAACCCCATTGTTTTCCCTCCTCTTTCCTAATGGCACCCCCGGATATTGCTTATCGACCGCCAACTGCCGCATGGTGCCATTTATAACATATCAAGGATACAATGCAATGCAACATAACATAACAATAACAGTATCTAGTTGGTACTGATATGCATGGGGGCGAGTGATTAGAGGAATGGATGCCTTTGTCAACTGTCTAAAACTGTATGCTTTGACCATCTATTAGATAGCAAATTTGGGGATGTCAATTGCAACACCAACCGGGAAGCCTCATGATCAGCAACATCCAGCAACAGGGCCAAGAGCACCAACCTTGCAGTGACAGTTACAGTGACCCGGAAGGGCAGAAATGGGTGGACAACACAACCATCTCCGTAATCCTCCTGCCGGCAGCCTACATATGTGTTGGGTGGAGACTGGAGAGGGGAAAAAGAAAAGAGTGCAATATCTGCTCCGCTTAAGTTTTTGCAGGATTGAATTCAAATTATTGGAAGATTGCTTGAACAATAAAATAAAAATTGGTAGATTACTTGTGTTTTTTTGATTTAAGAAGCTTAATATAGAAAGTGTTTTCGTTGGGGAGGAATCCAATAATGAGCGTTGTCAATGAAATTGACTCTACTCTGCTATCAATTTAGTATTCAGCAACGGCGATGATAATGATGATGACCACGACAATCACAAGGACGATGACTGGGACGAGGACGAGGAAGGACAAAAACAAGGACGAGGAAGGACAAAAACAAGGACGAGGAAGGTCAAGAACGAGGAAAAGAAGGACGAGGAAGAACAAAATAAGCAAAAAGCACGGAAAAACAAAGAAATGACCACTTCCCCCGAAGAATTTCTATATAAGGGTGGTTTCGAAACGGTGACAGCAGCAGCGTGGAGCACAGCACATTTTCAGGGCTGTATAATAACATTGGCACTGGCACTGGAACTGGAATCTTTCATTGCAATATATATTACAATACAATAGCATAGTATAGCAACATCATGCATGGTGTTACCCTGAATCACTATATTGCGGAATATCCACTGTGACCTGCACTGGGATATTAATAGACAGGACCCCCATGGGACAGTCATTCATTTCTGCCTTGATTTCCTTTTTTTACCTTATTTTGAACAAACAAAAACAAAACACGGACGGATTTGGTAGACACTCACTCTTCTCCGACGGGGGTGGTTGATTTTCCTAGCCCCTAGGTTTTGGAGTTAGAGTTAAAGAAAAATGTCATGGAAAGGTGGGGATAGGAGGGAGGGATAAGAGGTGGGATAGGAGGGAGAGATGCCCCGCATCGTGTCGGTGTTGTGGGGTGAAATACACTTTCTCATCGTAGCTCCTGCTATATCGTGAATTGTGGCTGGAGATGTTTGGCTACAGGGGTGTTCGCCCATCCCTGTTCGTTAGTAGGTCCCATTGGGTAGGCTCGGTATTTGGATCTGGCGACCGCCTTTTCCTCTGCCTTTGCTCTTTCCCGACCGTGGCATTATAGCAACCTGTTGTGTGATTTGAATCTGTTGCTATGCGCCGTTTTTACCGTTGGCTTTAGGATCCCCGCCGCCAAGAGCTGATGGTTGTCACGTATGAGCCCTTTTCTAGGAGAATTCTCCCCGGTGAAATTATCAACTCCACACTCGGGGGAACTCTGTGATTCCGTTCTTGCCCCGTAAAAAATTGAGATAAAGTTTGAAATCGACAAAGAATAGCCAAGAAAGTTTGAAATCGACCTCATGCAGATCCGACAGCACTAAAGCAACACTAAACCCAACCAGACTACACTAAACCTTTCTTACCAACACACCCAAATACTCGCGTTATTTCAGCATACCCAGCATACCCAGCATACCCAGCATCATGCACAGCAGCATATACCCAGCACCACGCGCAGCAGCATACCTAGCATACCCAGCCAGCATACTAGGTAATCCACTCTACATACTTGGATACGCATACATTACTGACACAGCGTAGTACACCTAGCACGGCACCGCACCCTTCACTCCAGATGACATTTACCCAGCTCTACCGATTCGGCACCAGTTCACTGCTTTGCACAGGTGCTCTGCAATCCTACTCGGCTAATCCACGCACTCCCAGCTCCAGCTACACTATCTACACGCTCTCGGCGCTGCCATGGGCTCTCCCAGCTCATACCAGAGGTACCGCTAGCTATCCCACACTCCTCCAATTTCACTGCTAATACACCCACTGCCAGCTCTAGCTACACTATCCTATGTGCTCCCAACTCTGGATTCACTACCAGCTCTGGCTGTAGTATCTAGGCTCTGCCAGCTCTCCACCGAGGCGAATTTCCCCCATTCGCTCCGATCATATGCGCTCTGAATTTCAGATTTTTGCCTTCCTGCCAGTCCAGTATCAATCATACTAAATGTCTATGGAATTTCGAAATATTCATGTACATAAAAGCTTATCTTACCCTGACCTTTAAACTGCGGCGGACTTGGTAGACTTACTTGCCTTGTCTTGAATCCACCTTAAGCTTTGGATAGCTCTTCATGGCAATGGAGCTGCAAGTGAGTACGGAGTATTAAAAAAAAAATTACCCTGATCTTGTGTTGTTGTGGCTTGTGCCAACGGCATCTACCGCATTTTGATTGGGAGTGGCAGGGAAATTAGTAGTGCGCTAGTCTACCCAGCTGCTTAGACTGGCAATTCGTTGCGCAGCTAAGGGTGCGCTATACCTGAGCAGGCAATAGCCACATTTGGCTGAACGTTACTTTGTACTCCAGCAGGTACGGAACATAAGTAACTATGATATATGTTAAGAATTCATGTATGTACGGGTTCACGTTCAGATTGTTCATATAGATATAGCGAATTCGTACAAGATATACCCCCAGTCCTGTATGCATGAATTGCTTGTCATTGCCACTAATGTATGAATCTCATTCCAGATATATGTCACAGTTGCAATGGATGAATTCCTACATTATATACCTGCTATGAATTCATGTATTCCTAACATATATCACAATTGCGAATGGATGTGTTCCTACAGTAGTCTAGTTGGCACTTCCTACTGGGAGTAAGTAATGTTCAGCCAAATGTGGCTATTGCCTGCACAGGTATAGCGCACGCTTAGGCACAATGAATTGCTAGTCTAAGCAGCTGGGTAGACTAGCGCACTACTGGGCACGAGACTACTAATTTCCCTGCCACTCCCAATCAAAATGCGGTAGATGCCGTTGGCACAAGCCACAACAACACAAGATCAGGGTAATTTTTTTTTTAATACTCAGTACTCACTTGCAGCTCCATTGCCATGAAGAGCTATCCAAAGCTTAAGGTGGATTCAAGACAAGGCAAGTAAGTCTACCAAGTCCACCGCAGTTTAAAGGTCAGGGTAAGATAAGCTTTTATGTACATGAATATTTCGAAATTCCATAGACATTTAGTATGATTGATACTATACTGGACCGGCAGGAAGGCAAAAATCTGAAATTCAGAGCACATATAATCGGAGCGAATGGGGGAAATTCGCCTCGGTAGAGAGCTGGCAGCGGGTGTATTAGCAGTGAGAATGGAGGAGTGTGGGATAGCTAGTGGTACCTCTAGTATGAGCTAGGAGAGCCCATGGCAGCGCTGGGAGCGTGTAGGTTGTAAAGCCAGAGCTAGCAGAACCTAAGTAGTGAATCCAGAGCTGGGAACGCGTAGGTAGTATAACCAGAGCTGGCAGAGTCTAGGTTGTGATGCTAGAGCTGGCAGCGTATGTATTAGCAGTGAAATTGGTGGAGGACCGTGGAATAGCTAGGAATACCTCTAATATGAGCTAGAAGAGTCCATGGTAGCACCGAGAGCATGTAGATAGTGTAACTGGAGCTGGGAGCGCGTGGACTAGCCAAGTAGGATTGCGGAGCACCTGTGCAAAGCAGTGAACTGGTGCCGAATCGGTAGAGCTGGGTAAATATCGTCTGGAGTGAAGGGTGCGGTGCCGTGCTAGGTGTACTACACTGTGTCAGTAATGAATGCGTATCCAAGTATGTAGAGTGGATTACCTAGTATGCTGGCTGGTAGACTGGCTGGGTATGCTAGGTATGCTGCTGCGCGTGGTGCTGGGTATGCTGGGTATGCTGTTGCGCTTGGATATCGCGTGAAATAACGCGAGTATTTGGGTGTGTTGGTAAGAAAGGTTTAGTGTAGTCTGGTTGAGTTTAGTGTTGCTTTAGTGCTGTCGGATGTGACAAGAGTCTGCATGATGTCGATTTCAAACTTTCTTGGCTATTCTTTGTCGATTTCAAACTTTATCTCGTAAAAAATTAGATCACCCTCCTCCCGTCCTCGAGGGCTGTATAATCCTGTAATCGCCGACTTCGGAAACCCTCTGGTTGTCGAGTTCGACCAAGTGGGCTCGTCCTGCACAGTGTTGTCGGTATTCAACTATAAACGCAGATATCTGCTTACGATAGGTACATACAACCTAACTTTGAATACACCTAATGCGTTACACCATGGTATTTAAATAGCTTTCGTTTATTTGTTTGTAAGTTTGTGATGTCGAGAGGCTCGATGGCACTAACTATACGTCTTTATGTCAGAATAATGCCCATTCACCCCATCTACGTCAGTTGTTGTTCTTTGCAGTATGCCTGTAGTATGCTCGCAGTATGCTTATTTATATCCCCACTTAGTACATCTCTCACGAGATAATTATATGTCATGTGTTTCGCATATTGTTTTTTTTATATATTAAGCTCATTTTCATTCTCTATATCTCATGTATTTAAAACCCTTGCTTTTGTAGTATCTAGTCATATACATTAATACAATCAACTCTTAAAGCAAGGTAATGATAACAATAACCCATCACTTGCGATCACAGGTGATGACAAAGACAATAATGGTAATAACCTATCACCTGTGTCGCAGGTGATACCAAGGGAAACAATAACAATAACCCATCACCTGCGATCGCAGGTGATGACAAAGACAATAATGGTAATAACCCATTACCTGTGACACAGGTGATGGCGAGGACAACTGAGTACATAGTTGTAATACTATCCCCCCTTTTAGGCTGGAGCTCCAGCAACTAGGAGGCCTAAGTACGACAACTAGCAAAATCAATATAGAAAACAACAACAAGGGTAAAAACAACAACCTCAACTCTCAACTACAACAAAGATACAGAGTCATAACATCAGTCGACTAGGCGGGGCTTCCTTGAGTATCATTGGTGGAACAAGCTAATGAGGTCCTGTGCATTCTCCAAGTCCTCTGCGAGTTGCCAGGTAGCCTCCTCGTCCCTTAACCACTTGACCTTATACTGAACTCATCCATAGCATTTCCTTGAGTCTAGTACCTCCTCAACCTCCCACTCCTCTTTATCTATGATCACCACTGAAGGAGGTGGGGGGTGCTTTTGCCCGGGAAGGAGATCGTCAGTGGCTGGCTCGATCTTCGAGACATGAATAACTGGATGGCATTTGATATCCTTAGGAAACCTCAGGTGATAAGCATGAGTGCCCAAAGCTGCTAACACCTTGTAGAGACCTAGAAACTTGTAATCCAACTTACGAGAGGGTCGTTCTGTCTAGAAGTATCTACTAGAAAGCCATACCTTGTCTCTTGGTTGGTATTTGGGGGCTGGTAACCTAAACCCATTGGTATATTCTGCTTACCTGACCTGAGCATAACCTAACTTAGCCTTCAAAGTAAAGTAGAGTTCAGAAATCTATATAGCGAACTCCTTGGCTGGGGCATTCTCCCTGGCCTTGTACAGAGGTGCTAGGGAGTTTATGAACTGAGGATGCCATCTATAATTGGCTAGGAATGGGGAGGTCTACAGGGTCTCAGAGAACTAATTGTGGGTGGAGAATTCGCAGGTGGCTAACAATGATACCCAGTTGTTCTGTTGATAGCTGGTGTAAGCCCTCAAGTATTATTTCATGATGGCATTCATTCGTTCTGATTGGCCATTGGTCTAGAGGTGATATACCGTGGACAGGTGGACTTTAATTTCCAGGAGCTCACAAAATGATTTCCAGAAGTCTAACATAAACTGAGGGCCTCGATCGGTTACTATTGACTCGGAATGACCACAGTAATAGAATACGTGGTTGAGGTAGAAATTGGCTAGGTCCAGGGCAGAACAAGTATCTCAACAGGGTATCATGTGCCTCATTTTAGTCAGTCGGTCTACTACTATTAGAATTGCATTGAATCCCAAGTCCTTTGGCAACCCAGTTATGAAGTCTATGGTCAGGTGTTGCCAGGGCCGATTCGGTATCTCCAGAGGCTTCAGGGTACCATAAGGAGTATAGCAGATGGGTTTTCCATACTGACAGATATGGTAATTCCGTATGTACTATTCTATCTCCTTCCACTAGTCGATCTATGTATATTGTCTAGAAAGTAGTTCTAATATCTTAGCTACTCCAGGATGGTTAGCAGCTAAAGTATCATGATGTTCCTTAATTAGGCAGAGGTACAACTCCTCTTCCGGTACATACAGCTAGTCTAGGTAGTACAGAAGGCCATTCTGAATGGTGCATTCAGCCAGGGAGATCTTAACATAGTGATGCTGGCTAGAATCTACTATTGCAATAATGTCTTTAGCTAGATGGTTGTCCTCAGATGCCTTTTTTACCTATTGTCGGAGATCACTTCCCATATCTGCATTAGCTTCGACATCTCCGATATCAGCCTTAGCCAGAATATTAGTAGCCTGGTCAAGATTTTCTGACTTCCGTACTACTTGGTTCTAGTACTTTAGCTTTTCATTCCCCCCTTTAGGAAGATCTCCTGATCTTTTGGTCAGTGTATCTGGCTTACCCCCAGCCTTTTTAGGCCAATACCTGATCTTGAAGTTAAAATAAGACAAGAATTCCAACCATCTAGTCTGTCAGCAGTTCAACAACTTAGTAGTTGTAAAGTATTCCAGGTTTTTGTGGTTGGAGAGGACCTCTATAATCCCCTTTGCTGATTCCAGGTGAGGCTTCCATTCCTCAAATACTCGCATAATGGCCATTAACTCCTTATTATAGATCTCATAATTATATTCCGTTAGAGAATGCTTTTTGGAGAAATACGCCACTGAGTGGAAAATACTATTGACATACTGGACAGGATTCTGGCAGAGACATAGTCGGAAACATCCATTTCTATGATACATTTGCTGTCAGGATTGAAGTGAGTCAGGATCGGAGCTGTGCAAAAGGCTTCCTTGAGCTTCTTGAAGGCTGACTGGGCTTCTGGACTCTACTGGAAGTGCTAGCCTCTTTCCATGCCCTTGTTCTTGGTTAATATTATTAGTGGTGCCACGATCTTCAAATATCCTAGAATGAACTGGCGATAGAAGTTAGCAAATCCCAAGAAGGCCTGTACATCCTTAAGGTTGGCTGGAGTTTCCTACTTCTGGATTGCAGCAACCTTTGCAAAGTCCATTTGGATACCCTCCATAGTGATAATCAGCCCTATATACTTAAACTTCTGTACATAGAACTCACACTTTTCTGACTTTAGATATAGCCTAACTCTCTCCAGTTTCTCTAGCACTTATCGAATATGGATCTTGTGTTCTGCTAGGGAATCTGAGTAAAGGAGGATATCATCAAGGTAAGCCATGCAGAATATATCTAAGAAGTCCTACAGGGTGTCATTGATAAAGTGCTGGAAAGAGGCCAGTGCATTGGTTAGGCCAAAAGGCATCACATTATACTCAAAATTGCCATATTATGTCTGGAAGGCTGTTTTCCATTCCTCTCTCTTAGCAATCCATACTAGGTTGTATACCCTTCTCAAATCCAATTTGGTGAACTATTTTGCCTTGGAAAGCCTGGCTAATGTCTCCTGAATTAGTGGTAGGGGGTACCTATTTTTTACTGTTATCTCATTCAGGCCACAATAATCAACACACAACTAAAGAGAGCTATCAGATTTCTTCACAAATAACACCGGGGTGCCTGCTAGAG